>CM022944.1:141531093-141713724 GCA_012931725.1 Litsea cubeba
AATTGCTCTTAGAAGTTTTAACAAACATCGTTATATTTACATCTGTTCTTAATTTCATTTTCTTTTGTTCAACCCTAAAAGTCCGATATAATGCCATCTTCTTTTGATTAACACATGCTAGAAAAGAAAATAAAAAATCAAACCAAATAAGTAAGAGCTCTTACAAAAGTAGAGGTACGGAAGCGTTCATTTCAAAACTCCCATTAATGATGGCATGTGATTTCCGTTCTTGCAATATTATTCATAATTTTTTCCTTCTATAGAACCTATAAAAAGCTTCATTCCTGTCTTCTTATTGGTCAATCCATCACACTAGCTTGCATGCCACTCGGGCC
The DNA here is from genome assembly GCA_012931725.1 of Litsea cubeba. NCBI lineage: Eukaryota > Viridiplantae > Streptophyta > Magnoliopsida > Laurales > Lauraceae > Litsea > Litsea cubeba. The sequence goes on from CM022944.1 coordinate 141,531,429, forward strand.
TACACAAAATTTCCTAAATCACAATGTAGGTTGGATTCTCTGCTGAAAAGTGCAGCATCCTAACAGGAATCGTGAGGAGGGTAGCAAGGATTTCTGGGTATTTGAAGAGGAGGAAAGTGAGGTTGGTATTTGGGAAATAAGGTCCAAGCAGGTGTTGACGAGCTATGATGTCTATAGAATGTTCTTTTGAATACTTAATGTAGGTAAGATCCATTGGTGGTAGAGAAATGTCATGAAGCAAAGAGTTGATCATCTTGTTTCCCCGATGAGTTGATCAATCTCTTTCCCCCAAAGAAGGTATTTGGAAGAGGAGGTAGAGGGATGCAGTTGCAAGGATCGCTTCCATACGAACCCATGGCTTGTTTGGGTAGTTCACTTGTAAAGTGAATTAAAGTAAGGGGTCACCTTAGGAGACAATTAAAGAAGATGGGTCATATCAAAAGTACAAAATTTCAAAAATCACTCAAAAAGTGTTTCTCTCATCTACTAAATGACAAAAGTTCTCTTCTTTTTATCCAAAAAAGTCAAAATTCTCTGGTGCCACAAAATGACAAAAAGTCAAGAAAGTGATTTTTGAAAATTTGTACTTTTTATATGACCTCTCTTCTTTTCTTGTATGTTAAAATGACCCTTCACCTCAATTCACTTTACAAGTGAATTACCCAAAAAGGCTTATTTAGGTTTAGCCATATTTAAGTAAAAAAAAAAAAGGGTTTAGCCATATAATAGAGGGACAAATTGGTGTCTTTCTTGATGGTAGTTTTTATCAAATAGTTAAATAGAGAAGAGGTCGACAAGGGTTCTGAGATATATTGATGGAGGAAAGTCCAAAGATGGAGGCCATTGCAAGTTTAGGGAAGAGAAAGTAGAGAATAGAAAATTAAATGAGTTGTTTTGCTGCAATAAAGTCATCAATTTCACAACTTCTAAAGACCATGTACTCTTGAGTGTTTTTTTTTTCCTATTCACACTCTCTTTTTCTTTTTGCATGTCATAATCCTTTGATTCGATCACTACAACCTACCTTCCTAGATTCATCATATCCATGCAGTCACAAGCATGACTTCGTTCGGGGACATTGGCGCCTTTGTTTGATCTTTAGGATAAATATTACTCAAATCAGAGTTAACATTTATTTCTGTTGTTCTCTTATCTTATTCACTTGTTTGAAAGTGAGCAATCTGAGGTTGGGCATAATCATGATTAAAGTGAAATTTGAGAGAGTTAGAGAATTATTTTGAGTTGGATTTCTTAGGTGAGTTCTTAAAGAATATTCTAAGAAGTGCACATGAATGATCAGAATTCAGGCAATATTATCAAGGAATATCACTTAAATTAAAAGATTATTTGAGATATCATATAAAAATGAGTAGCCATGATGCTAATTGAAGATATCATCATGTAAAATATAGAGAAATGGAAGAAAGCTTGGAATTTGGATGGAACTTTGTTGGAACCTGCAGTTAAAACTAGCATGTCTTCTTATCTTAAGCTTTTGATAGAAGCTGGTGCATTAGTCACCAAAGAAGCCCAATGACTCTAAAAGTTGCAGGAAAATACCTGACAAACAGCCATTATGTAATATACATTCACATCTTATATGCCTTAAAATGACCAAAATCCAATCCTTTAACTAACCTAGGTCTCTTTGATTGTAGATGATACTCAGCGAGGAGTAGCATCAACAATTTGTGAAAGAAAAAAAGTGCATTCTCTGCAATGAGATGTACAATCGACCCCCCAGACGGTTTAAGGACAGAGGATATTGAGAACCATAACAAGAGAATGCACAACAATCTGAAGGTGATACTAACATGTGGAAAGTGCAACCAAGCCTTTACCACAAAGGCTGATCTTAGTCTCCATGAGCAATTGATGGGGGAACACCATTAACGTAAATTTTCTCTGTACTTTTTTAATTAAATTTTTATTTTAATTTTTCTGATTTTTTTTAATTCTGTTTCTTATTTTCTCTATAAAGAGGGAGATCTGGGTAAAGTCCTCGTGTGTTGAGATGTGTAAATAAAGTCAATCTTGTAAGCAAGCAGACTTATTTACTTTTATTTTAGAGGGTTTGTAATGGATATGGTCAGGATTTTAGGTTGGTACAGTATGAAAGCAAGACAGGCATCAATCAAAGGTTTGACATAAATTTCATGCATTTTTACATTTGTTTTTATAAATTCTTGTCACTAGATTGAATGTTAGATCCCCCATGCACCATGATGGTGTTCACCCTGTGTGCTTAGGGGGCCAGACCAATCTCAGTGAAGGAGAGATTGAAAGATTTTGATGAGCCCTACTCTATAAAATTTCAGGGCCATTAGATCATCCAAATTGCTTGAATTGTGGCTCTCAAGTTCAATGGCTTACAATAAAAAAAACATGAATTGATCCAATGATCCAGCCATTCACATCAGTGCAGACTTGGTGACATTCAGGGGTGCCTATGTGTACCACACTTGGCTGGATCATGATCCAACGATCCATCCATTTACATTCAGTCTCTCAATATTAGAAAAAACATCTGAATTTCATACTTAGATTTCCAAACATCATAAGCACAAATTAAGAAATGTTGAGAGAGAGAGGAATGCCCGCCAGAGAGACTGCTGTGAGCCGATGTTAAATTCGGATTTGGGGACATTTTGAGAAAGAGGGAGAGAGACATAGACAACTGAGGATTTGAAAATATGGGTTCTGCTGAGTTGGTTTGGTTTTTTTTATGGGGGCGGGGCCGGGCCCGCCTAATGGTTGGGGGGCCTGAAGGCCCCAGACCCTTACACGGGGTCCGCCCCAGAGTGGGGTCCACCATCATATATTACAACTATGAAATGCTGTTGGATGGAAAGATATAGATAAGATCATCAGAACGTGTTGACGTATGGCCCTAAAGTTTAATGGTTTTAGAGGCATCGTTTTGTAAGATTTTAATGTAAGCAAAAGCTGGGTGTATGAAAAGATTAGATTGGCTCAAGATGTAGAGGAGCAAAAAGGAGAGTTTTTAAAATGGATTTATAGGATTTCAATGTGAGCAAAAGCTGGGTGTATGAAAAGATTAGATTGGTTCAAGATGCAGGGAAGCAAAAAGGAGAGTTTTTAAAATGGATCTTTCTCTCTCTCTCATATTATATGAGTACTGTTTCGATGAAACAGCTTTCGCCACGTGTAAGAATCTTCCATGTCAGATGGACCTCATTAATTGCTACTTGTAACGAAAAAAAAAGAAAGAAAAGAACGGGGTGCTTTTTATAAATACAGTGAATTTTGTAGAAAAAAATACCTACACCACGTTCTTCTAGGTTTCTCTCCTGGAGAAGAACGTGGTGTAGGTATTTTTTTCCACAAAATTCACTGTATTTATAAAAAGCACCCCGTTCTTTTCTTCTTCTTTTTTTCGTTACAAAGTAGCAATTAATGAGGTCCATCTGACATGGCAGATTCTTACACGTGGCGAAAGCTGTTTCTTCAAAACAGTACTCGGACTCATAATATGAGAGAGAGAAAGATCCATTTTAAAAACTCTCCTTTTTGCCTCCCTGCATCTTGAACCAATCTAATCTTTTCATACACCCAACTTTTGCTCACATTGAAATCCTACAAATCCATTTTAAAAGCTCTCCTTTTTGCTCCCCTGCATCTTGAGCCAATCTAATCTTTTCATACACCCAGCTTTTGCTCACATTAAAATCTTACAAAATGATGCCTCTAAAACCATTAAACTAGGGCTTTACGTCAACACGTTCTCATGATCTTATCTATATCTTTCCATCCAACAGCATTTCATAGTTGTAATATATAATGGTGGACCCCACTCTGGGGGATCCCGTGTAAGGGTCTGGGCCTTCAGGCCCGGCCCCGCCCTGATAAAAAAAAACCAAACCAACTCAGCAGAACCCATATTTTCAAATCCTCAGTTGTCTCTGTCTCTCTCCCTCTTTCTCAAAATGTCCCCAAATCCGAATTTAACATCGGCTCACAGCAGTCGCTCTCGCGGGCATTCCTCTCTCTCAACATTTCTCAATTTGTGCTTATGATGTTTGGAAATCTAAGTATGAAATTTAAATGTTTTTTCTAATATTGAGAGATTGAATGTAAATGGCTGGATCGTTGGATCATGATCCAGCCAAGTGTGGTACACATAGGCACCCCTGAATGTCACCAAGTCTGCACTGATGTGAATGGCTGGATCGTTGGATCAATTCATTTTTATTTTTTTTTATTGTAAGCCATTGAACTTGAGAGCCACAATTCAAGCAATTAGGATTATCTAATGGCCCTGAAATTTTCTATAGAGTAGGGCTCATCAAAATCTTTCAATCCCTCCTTCACTGAGATTGGTCTGGCCCCCATAGCATTAGGCACACAGGGTGAACACCATCATGGTGCACGGGGGATCAGGGCTTTATATCCCCTTGTACTACATTATAGACTTCTAGTATGGCTCTTTTAGGAACAAAATTGGTGAATCTATTGACATTCAATCTAGTGACAAGAATTTATAAAAACAAATGTAAAAATGCATGAAATTTATGTCAAACCTTTGATTGATGCATGTCTTGCTTTCATACTGTACCAACCTAAAATCCTAGCCATATCCATTACAAACCCTCTAAAATAAAAGTAAAAAAGTCTGCTTGCTTACAAGATTGACTTTATTTACACATCTCAACACACGAGGACTTTACCCAGATCTCCCCCTCTTTATAGAGAAAATAAGAAAAAGAAAAGGAATTAAAAAAAAAACAGAAAAATTAAAATAAAAATTTAATTAAAAAAGTACAAAGAAAATTTACCTTAATGGTGTTTCCCCATCAATTGCTCATGGAGACTAAGATCAGCCTTTGTGGTAAAGGCTTGGTTGCACTTTCCACATGTTAGTACCACCTTCAGATTGTTGTGCATTCTCTTGTTATGGTTCTCAATATCCTCTTTGTCCTTAAACCGTTTGGGGGGTCGATTGTACATCTCATTGCAGAGAATGCACTTTTTTTCTTTCACAAATTGTTGATGCTGCTCCTCGCCAATGTTGTAAAAATTGCTAGGCGGACGCTAGGCGGTGGGCATGGACTAGGGATTAATTTCCGATTAATCCCCGCCTAGCCCGATTAATCCCCTCCTAGTCCGATTAATCCCCGCCTAGCGCCTAGGCGCCGCCTAGGCCGATTTTTGCAACAGTGCTCCTCGCGGAGCATCATCTACAATCAAAGAGACCTAGGTTAGTTAAAGGATTGGATTTTGGTCATTTTAAGGCATATAAGATGTGAATGTATCTTACATAATGGCTGTTTGTCAGGTATTTTCCTGCAACTTTTAGAGTCATTGGGCTTCTTTGGTGACTAATGCACCAGCTTCTATCAAAAGCTTAAGATAAGAAGACATGCTAGTTTTAACTGCAGGTTCCAACAAAGTTCCATCCAAATTCCAAGCCTTCTTCCATTTCTCTATATTTTACATGATGATATCTTCAATTAGCATCATGGCTACTCATTTTTATATGATATCTCAAATAATCTTTTAATTTAAGTGATATTCCTTGATAATATTGCCTGAATTCTGATCATTCATGTGCACTTCTTAGAATATTCTTTAAGAACTCACCTAAGAAATTCAATTCAAAATAATTCTCTAACTCTCTCAAATTTCAGTTTAATCATGATTATGCCCAACCTCAGATTGCTCACTTTCAAACAAGTGAATAAGATAAGAGAACAACAGAAATAAATGTTAACTCTGATATGAGTAATATTTATCCTAAAAATCAAACAAAGGCGCCAATGTCCCTGAAAGAAGTCATGCTTGTCAAAACACTATAACAAGCAAGACAGCTCATTTAATTTTCTTTTCTCTATTTTCTCTTCCCTAAACTTGCAATGGCCTCCATCTTTGGACTTTCCTCCATCAATATATCTCAGAACCCTTGTCGACCTCTTCTCTATTTAACTATTTGATAAAAACTACCATCAAGAAAGACACCAATTTGTCCCTCTATTATATGGCTAAACCCCTTTTTTTTTACTTAAATATGGCTAAACCTAAATAAGCCTTTTTGAGTAATTCACTTGTAAAGTGAATTGAGGTGAAGGGTCATTTTAACATATAAGAAAAGAAGAGAGGTCATATAAAAAGTACAAATTTTCAAAACTCACTCGACTTTTTGTCGTTTTGTGGCACCAAAGAATTTTGACTTTTTTGGATAAAAAGAAGAGAACTTTCGTCATTTAGTAGATGAGAGAATCACTTTTTGAGTGATTTTTGAAATTTTGTACTTTTGATATGACCATCTTCTTTAATTGTCTCGTAAGGTGACCCCTTACTTTAATTCACTTTACAAGTGAACTACCCAAACAAGCCATGGGTTCGTATGGAAACGATCCTTGCAACTGCGTCCCTCTACCTCCTCTTCCAAAGACCTTCTTTGGGGGAAAGAGATTGATCAACTCATCGGGGAAACAAGATGATCAACTCTTTGCTTCATGACATTTCTCTACCACCAATGGATCTTACCTACATTAAGTATTCAAAAGAACATTCTATAGATATCATAGCTCGTCAACACCTGCTTGGACCTTATTTCCCAAATACCAGCCTCACCTTCCTCCTCTTCAAATACCGAGAAATCCTTGCTACCCTCCTCACGATTCCAGTTAGGATGCTGCACTTTTCAGCAGAGAATCCAACATACATTGTGATATAGGAAATTTTGTGTAGGTCCGAGTGGCATGCAAGCTACATTGAGTCCAACATTTAGATAGTGTGATGGATTGATCAATAAGAAGACATGAATGAAGCTTTTTATAGGTTCTATAGAAGAAAAAAATTATGAATAATATTGCAAGAACGGAAATCACATGCCATCATTAATGGGAGTTTTGAAATGAACGCTTTTGTACCTCTACTTTTGTAAGAGCTCTTACTTATTTGGTTTGATTTTTTATTTTCTTTTCTAGCATGTGTTAATCAAAAGAAGATGGCATTGTATTGGACTTTTAGGGTTGAACAGAAGAAAATGAAATTAAGAACAGATGTAAATATAATGATGTTTGTTAAAACTTCTAAGAGCAATTATTGTATAGTTATAGAAAATTGGTCCCACCTTGCACTTGTTATTACTCGAAAGAATCAATTCAACCTCAACTCAATTGCACCGGAACCAAGTTAGACTTGGACTCACTGGCCATGAGCATCAAGAATGCTAAATGTTCATTAGAATACAAAAATAAAAAGAGGAGGGAGAGAAGGAAGACAGAGGTGGTTCTTCCCTCCCTCAAAGCAACTTGCAGCTTAGAGAACATGCAATTTCCTTGTCGTTTTCAACCTTCCTGCTGATATGTTGAAAGCTGAGCTAGAAGCTATGTTCTGAAGAGCCAGTAAAATCCTTAACTCCTTCATTCCTATGGATAAGATCAGCAGCAAGAGAAGAGGGTTTGCCTTTCTGAGATTTCCTTCAGTTGAAAATGCAGAGAAAGCAATGGATATTACTCAAAGAAGGTCCCGGGTGCAGATCTCCAGATACAAGAAGAGTTCTACCAGTGCTAGAGTGACCAAAGTTAGTGCTGAACCAGGAGGGTTAAAGCCAAACCCATGGTCAGGTAAGTCAACCTGGAATAATGGTGGAACTGGAGATAAGGGGTTTCCATCACGAGAAAAATGGTGGTTGGATTATAAAGGATGGGATTAAGACAAGGGTTAGAGTAGCTCTGCATGTTATTAAGGCAAATAAGTTTTGAAATTCACAGCCTGATGGGTATTTTAAATCATGGAGATGGGAGTCAATTAGGCAAGTTCTTGGCTGGAACACCACTGGGGCAATATATCTGTTGACATGAAACTAGTAGGCACTGCTGTGGTATGGATAAAGCTTCGCTCAGGTATAGAAGTGTCTGAGGTTCTTCAATGTGTTGCGGAGGCAACTGATTCCCCTTTTCGGGCATTGGAAAGATGGATGGAGGTTCTGGGAAGCTCTCCTCTTGATTGTCTGGTTAGGTTTAGAGGAGTTCCATTGCATGTTTGGAAAGAAGAAATTCTCTCGGTGACTGTGGGTTCTATAATAGAGGTGGACCCTCTTACATCCAAGAAAGAGTTTCTCCTTTTTGGTAAAGTGAAGATTGCAAGAGACACTAATCAAACCGTGCCACAGAAAATATCTCTTTGGTTAGAAGACTTGTGCATTCCAATTGCTGTGGAATTGGAAGAGGTTGCAGTAGTTAGTGGTGAAGGCGATGATGGGTTTCAAGGGTTGTAGAGATGGAGACCTCGTTAGAAATGGTAGATGCAGCCAGAGAATCTGAAGTCCTTTCCCAGCCCAACTGCAACCTTGTCCGGCAACCGTCAAGGTTGTCAGGGTAGCTCAGGTAGAGGTTCTTCCAACAAGGGTTGGGTATCTGTAAATAAAAAGTAAAAAAAAAAGTGGTGATTTGAGTAGGCACCAATGATGCCCATGCAAAATCAAGTGGAATGTGGATATCCAATCCCCATTGAGCTCAGACAGTCTCTACACCTACTCTAAGGCTTGGGCCTAGCAATGATTGTCAGGTTGAGAGAATATCTCATGGAAATCCTAAGGACAACATCGTCCAGTTGGAGTTTGATAGGTTGGAAGGTTCTGAAACTCCATCAGCAACTTTAGGATTGGTGGGGTATGAGACTCCCTCCCAGACGAATCAGGCGAACAATAGTAATTGGCTGAAGAATAGAGTGACTGATTGTGGGAAAGTAGTGGGTCAATCAGTTGCCAACTTGCCATTGACCCAAATCCGTGGAAATGGGTGGGAGTGGGATAATCTACCTCAATTCGCTCAGAAGAGAGGAATTTAACAATGTTGCAAGGGAAGAGGAAAAATCAAAGAAAAAGGTTGTCAAGGTACTTTTGAGTCTGAAATGCTCAATTAATTATGATCAGGGAACCACCAAAGAAGATGACAGAAAATCTCAGGGCCAGAATTCTCACAGTAGTAAGGTGCCAGGTAAGTGTTGTAGATGAAGCTTGTCTCAAGGAATGTTAGGGTCTTGGGTTCTTTGCAGCGGAGTGTGATAATCAAGCAGGTTATCCGCTGTCATAAACCTACTGCGGTGTTAATTCGAGAGTCTAAAATCAGTTCAGGAGAAGGCAGAATTGCGAAAGATATAGGAGGAAGGAGGGAGGGGGGGGGGGGGCAAATTTATAAAATGGGTAAATCTGAAGGCTGTTGGTTCTTCAGGAGGTATCTTTGTCTTATGGGACACCCAAAGTGTCAGATCTACGGCTCACTGCATGGGTGAATTTTCAGTGTCTGTCCTTTTTTCAATATTTGGAGAATAATGCAGATTGTGTCAAAAACAACAAGAAGTCTCTGTCATATGTGAGTGAAAGAGAGACACCACAATCATATCTTGTTGGGAACTCTTTTCCTTCTAAAACCCTATTTGCATTTTACTTCTTCCAATCATAAAATGAATAAATCAAGAGAAACATATACAAGATCATAAAAAATTGTCATATTATTAGGGTTTCTCCATTTTAGTTGCAGAGAAAGAAAAATCAACATAATAACAATAAAAAAATATCACAGCTCTAACCCCTCTTCTAAGAGACATGGTTAGATGGAAAGAGACAGATATACACTGCAAGAATATGAGAGAGAGAGAGAGATCCATACTTGGATTGTTTTCGGTTTCTTCTTTTGCTCCTCTTTTTCTGCAACAACATAGATGCAATGCAAGAATGAGCTAGAGAGAGAGAGATGAAGTTCCATACCCCAATTCCTTTTCTGCAGTTGAAGCGGAAAAAGAGGGTCCCATTTTCTGCAGAAAGTGTAAGTCCGACCCATTTTGAATACACAGTGCTTCGTGGAAAATGTGTGGAAAAGCAAAAAAAAAATCCACACTACAGTAGATTTCGGGTTTGGTATAGCCTCTGATATGAGGAAAAGTGAAAAACTGAATGGAATTTTCTCCAAGTTGCAGGAAGTAAATTCCTATTGGGTCAGGATTTATTCTCTATATATGCCCTTTAGGAAAGAGAAATTCACATTATTGAGGAAAAATAGGGCCCTTAAGAAAATTTTATTTTTCGAGGAAAGTTTTTGCACCAAACATAATATAATTAAGTTTTCTGCAGAGAAACGTGAAATTTTGAAAAGAAAAGGGTTACACAAATGTGCCCTTGAGTTTTTACTCTAAAAAGTCCAAATTGCCCCCCTATTCTAAACCATTGGACTCTAGTAAATGATTGGAAAAATTGACTTTATATAAATGCCTAAAAGACCCCTGCAATGCGTCTATTAAAAAAAACAAGGAAAAAATAGTGACTGAGCTGCCTGGGTTTCATATCCCCCCAAATGAATTTACTTATATTATATATTAAATATATCATTTTCTCCAGCCCATTGCACATCATCACCATCCGTTGCGTGGGACCCAGTGAAATTCCGGGGTCTTGCCTTTGGTGACAGTCGAGATGCATGCTCTCATAGGATCGTGTGCACTGGATAAAAATTCTTATGTTATTATGTATTACATAGTGGATATTATACATAATAGACAATTAGCTGGGCCCTCAAAGTAGCAGACTTTTCAAAATCGGAATCTTGAATAATAGGTGAGATCAAACTCACATGAGGTAAAAAAACAAAAAAGAACCAGTAAATGTTGAGGAAAGTTGAGGAGTCATATTGATATACAACCAAGGCATCACTGTACTATTTGAAAAGGATTAAAGAATGCCGGTTCAGTTGCCTTTTTGAATCATTTTGACTTGCATGTAGATGCGCGATACAAATTAGTTGCATATGATCACTCATCAAGATAAAAGCCTAACATCCACAAAAATTACCAAACAACAGAGAGAGAGAGAGAGAGAGAGAGAGAGTAAAAGATTGGATTTCCACAGCAAAAAATAGAAAGAAAGAAAAGCGACATCCAGTAACAAAACTACTTCGAGTAAAAAGAATCTTGCTCGTTATCAAAAGAATTGGACAGGGGAAAGAAAAGATAGAAGTATGATCGTAAAAATTAGCTTATGTCAATGCAATTAGCACTGACATACCTCAAACGTGCAGTGCTAGGTTATGAGTTATGATGCTTGTATGCTTGGAAGCGGCCAGATAAAGCAACAGAGAGGAGGCAGCCAATGCAAATAGCAGAGCTTTCAAGAGAAATGGTAATGGTAGAAGAAAAACACCCATCTTTCTGTTAGAGGATGATGCACGTCTGTTTGGGTCTGTTGTGCAAATTTATTAGATATAGGATTTACGTCAGTGAATCATGAGGCTCTGGTGGCCATTGGTTAATTGGATGATAAGGTTGATAACCAAACCAAACCAAATTAAGCCAAGCCTTTTCCCACTACGTGGGGTCGGCTATATGGATTTGACGACGCCAATCAAATCTGTTTAGGGTCATGTCCTCCGTTAGATCCATTCTAACGTATAGGCAAGGTCATGTTTAATAGTTTCTTTCCAACTTCTCTTGGGTCTCCCTCTCCCTCTCCCTCTCCTACTCCTAGCAATCTCCATGTTTCACACATTTTAACAGGTGCCTCCGTTGGACACCTTCTAACATGACCGAACCATCTGAGTCGATTTTCTCTCATTTTATCTCCAATCGGTGCTATACCTACTTTGCCACTAATCTCCTCATTCCTAATCCTATCTCTCCTTGTGATCCCGCTCATCCATCTTAGCATTATCATCTCCGCAACTTCCATCTTCTTGACATGATTATGTTTAATGCCCAACACTCTGATCCATATAACAACGCTGGTTGTACCGCCACCTTATGATACTTTCCTTTAACCTTGAGGGAGACTTTCCGATCACACAAGACCCCCGAAGCACTCCTCCATTTGGTCCACCCGGCCTAAATCCTGTGACTTACATCAGTATCAATCCCTCCATCCTGTTGCACCATAGATCCAAGGTACCTAAAGTTTTCTTTCTCTACAATCTTTTGTGTGCCCAAACTTACTTCTATGCTACCAGGTGTCCTACTTTGACTAAACTTGCATTCCATATATTCCATTTTGCATCGACTGAGCTTAAACCCTTTTGTCTCTAATGTTTTCCGCCACAATTCTAGTTTAGCATTCACTCATTCTCTTGTCTCATCTACTAAAACAATGTCATCTGCAAATAGCATACACCACGGCACCTCATCCTGGATATGTCTTGTAATCTCATCCATAACTAGGGCAAACAAGTACGGGCTTAACGCTGAGCCTTGGTGTAGACCAATCGTGATAGGAAACTCCTTAGTTTCGCCGCCAGCCGTCCTTATAGATGTCACGACTCTATCATACATATCCTTTATCGCCTCAATATATGCGACATACACTCTTTTCTTTTCCAGAACTCTCCAAAGAATCTCCCTAGAAACCCGGTCATAGGCCTTTTCCAAGTCAATGAACACCATATGTAAATCTCTCTGACCTTCTATATACTGTTCCATCAACCTCCTAAGGAGAAAGATAGCCTCCATGGTTGATCTCCCAGGCATGAAACCAAATTGATTTTCTGGAATGTTTGTTGTTCTTCTTAGTCTTCTCTCAATAACTCTCTCCCATAATTTCATCGTATGGCTCATCAATTTAATCCCGCGGTAGTTCGGACAATTCTGAATATCTCCTTTGTTCTTGTATATGGGTATAAGAATACTTTTCCTCCATGCATTAGGCATCTTCTTACTCTTTAGCACTACATTAAAAAGCTTTGTCAGCCAACTAATGCCATCCTCCCCTAAGCACCTCCAGACCTCAATAGGGATACCATCTGGCCCAACCGCTTTCCCATTCTTCATTCTTTTCAATACTTCTTTAACTTCTTCCCTACTGATTCTCCTATAGAACATATGATTCGCTTCTTCTCTAAAAATGGTTAGATGCCCCAATTGTATGTCACTACTACTACTTTCTTTAAATAACTTGTACAAGTAGCTCTTCCAACGCTCCTTTATCTCCTCCTCCTTTACTAATACATTTTCATCCTCATCCTTAATGCATTTAACTTGGTTTAAGTCCTTGGTCCGCCGATCTCTGGTTTTAGCAGGCTTGAATATCTCTCTTTCGCCTTCCTTCGTGTCAAGTCGCCTATATAGCTCCTCAAATGCCTTTGCCTTGGCCTCACTAACTGTCTTTTTGGTTTCTCTTTTTGCTTCTTTATACCTCTCCAAGTTCGCTTCATTTCGATCCTTTTGTCAAGTTTTAAAGCACTCTCTTTTAACTCTTATCTTGTCTTGGACGGCTTCGCTCCACCACCATGCCTCTTTCTGTATCGGAGCACCCCCTTTGGATTCTCCTAAGACTTCTTTCCCTACCCTCCTAATACACTCTGCTACCTTATCCCATATATTACTTGCACTCTCATCTATCGCCCAAACGTCTTCCTCTAGTAATCTTTCCCTTAAAGCTAGTTGCTTATCACCTTTTAGGTTCCACCATTTAGTCCTTGAGCATCTATACAACTTCTTTTTTCTAGTCCACCTTTGTAGCTGCACATCTATGAGCAACAACCTATGTTGGGAAGTCAAGCTTTCCCCTGGTATAACCTTGCAATCTTTACAAGCTAAGCGGTTTCTTTTCCTAGTTAAGAAGAAGTCAATTTGTGTCCTCGATGAGCCACTCTTATAAGTCACCAAATGCTCCTCTCTTCATAAAAAAGGTGTTAGTTACCATGAGATCATAAACCACTGAAAACTCCAAGATATCCTTCCCTTCTTCATTTCTATTACCGTACCCATGTCTCCCATGTACTCCTATGTATCCATCTATGTCGCGTCCTACATGACCGTTCAAATCTCCTCCTATGAAGACCATCTCTGTAACGCCCCACCCCTTACCCATGCATGATATTGTCCGCTTTGGCCCACTGGCCTCACGGTTTTGCTTCTGATGGGCTTCAACCCATCAAAAGGCCTCATGCTAAGTAAGGGTGTAAGCTCTATATATAATCCCAATCACTTTCCTCTCTATAGTCGATGTGGGACTCCGGGGCGTCACATTCCACCCCCCTTAAGGCTGCACGTCCCTGCGCAGTAGCCTGCCAGTCCCTATAGCCTGCCAGCCCTCTTGGCCCGCCCACATGGAAGCCCGCCCACTTGCACCAGACCACGGCAGGGGACCCACACTCGAACTAGTCGAGAGTCGGCTCTGATACCATTTGTAACGCCCCACCCCTTACCCATGCATGATATTGTCCGCTTTGGCCCACTAGCCTCACGGTTTTGCTTTTGATGGGCTTCAACCATCAAAAGGCCTCATGCTAAGTAAGGGTGTAAGCTCTATATAATCTCAATCACTTTCCTCTCTATAGTCGATGTGGGACTCCGGGGTGTCACAATCTCTCCTTGGGGTATCTCTAATAGCACTCCTTCCAAGTCTTCCCAAAACTTCTCCTTATGTCCATCACCTAAGCCCACTTGGGGGCATAAGCACTAATTACGTTCACTATCTCTTCTCCTAACACTAACTTAATTGCAATAATCCTATCTCCATAGCGCTTTACATTAACTACATCTTCCTTTAAGTCCTTGTTTACCACTATGCCGACCCATTCCTCAATCTATTAAGTCCCGTATACCATAACTTATACCCAGTCCTCAGAATGTTAAGAGAAAGAATTCACATTTAATGGACAGTTCTGTCAATGGTCAGAGGGTCATTAGGATCTTCCAATGATCCTGCTTTTTGGGAAGTGTCCATCAATGGTATCCATCAACGTTTGCTATGATTGTGTACGATGCTTGGAAAAGCTTTTTTTTTTTTTTTTTTTGAATGGTGATGCTTGGAAAAGCTTTCAAAAACAAAAATGAAACCTTTCAAATAAAAAAATAAAAAAAAAGAGTCAATTTCCTTACTTCAACATTGCTTGGAAATACCAATCATTTGGCATATTTAATTATATATTTTACAGTTGCATGGAAAAGCTTATCGAGCTGTTTCAGGAATGACACGGACTAAATTTTTGGCCATGTATTTCTGTTGTTAATTTTAAATGTTTTTGTTTAAAATGAAGAAGGATTTTCAATAGAGAAGTCTTCTATGATAACTTGAGAAGATACCTTCAATTCAATTCAGATGATTGAGAAATGAGGTGATGAAAAGAACATGTCATTAAGATTGTTTCTTGACAATCTAATCCCCTTATCAGTTGAAAGATTTTAATTGTTTCCTTATTTTTACAGGGGGAATAGATATTTCTGAATTGGATGACTAGGCCTAAAAGCTGTAGTCGAGGACCCATCTTCTCAGTCGAAACTGTCCCTTGGATGGGGCCTATACAGTTTTCTTGGTTCATTTTTTTTTTTCCTGTTCTGAGGATATTCAGAAATAAGTGCACACCAACTGAAGTGGTTGTAAGGAGCATCATATTTTAATTGCTTAACTTTGAGTTTGCGGTTGGAAGAGTTTGATGGGTGATTTTCACTAATATTGAAAGAGTGGGAGTCAGATTAGTAGTGTTAATTATGAGAGGGAAGGGGGTTCCATCTCCGTCAATGAGATCATGGAAGCTTAACACTGATGCTAGCTCCTCAGCCAATTTTGGCCCATCCGGTTAATGATGCAAACAAAAAGAGTGGACGCGTTGTTACTGTATTGAATTTACTCACAGAGAAACACATAGGTCTCTTGTAATTTCACTTTTGATTTTGTTCTCTCTCTCTCTTCTTGGTTTTTTGTTTGATATGATGGATGATGAGTTTTGGGATGTGGATTATTCTTGGTTTTCTATATTGAGTACCCCGGCATGTAATTGTATTGGTTTTTGGAGATTAACTGCTCAAGTTCTATCAATGATAGAGAGACTTATTTGGCTTGTATGTTTGTAAGTTCATCACTAATCTTTTTTCTTGTTAAAATTGTGGTCTAAATTGTTTGATACAAAACTGTATATGTGCCTCCTTGCTGCTTTACTTTACTTTCAGTATCTTGGAGATTGGAACTATTAAAATTCTATTTGTGTATAGACCAGCTTCAGTTACTAATTTATTAGGTTGCTATTCTAGCATACATAAACTATGTATATTAATGAGTGTGATTTAATAATTTTATCTTTTTAGGTAAATACTATGTTGTCGATGTCAGATCTTCTCTCATGCGAAGCTTTCTTGTGCCATAAACTATCGTATCATGTACTCCCTCGTAAAAGGAGGGCTTCAATAACTGCCACTCATCTTTCAAGAATGTAATAAAATGATTCTTTGCGGTGTTGGAAGGCAAGGTTTTCCATTTTAAAGAAAACGGCCCGTACTCATTCCCAATAGTGGTTGCAACAATGGTAGTACACAATTTTATTCAAAAAGAAGCCATTGCCAATAAGCAAGTTCATCAGTAGTAGTCCGAAGATTGGCTTTGGGTGATAACAACAACCACGACATCGCAACTGATGAAGTAAGATGTGAATGAACAGTTGAAAATGGCAGCAATTAGAGAAGCTATTGCAGATGCATGTTGATATTTTACTACTTGTGAGTTCCATTTTTGTAGTCTTTTAGAGGTGATATTGCACATGCGACATGCATGAAATTCGCATATGAAATTTTTTTGAGTGTTGGATAAAATCTACTAAGTTGTAGATGAGGCATAGCTTTAGAACTATTCATTTCTTTATTGAAGCAACAGCTAGTGTGCAATAGGAACCCATCTTTATTCATTTAGAATATAAAAAAAAAAAAAACTAGGTATCTTGTATAAATCTACTCTTTAAAAATTTGATGTCGCAGCCTTATAACCCCATTGGTTACTGCTCTTTCTCTACTCATTTGCTAATTTAATTCCACTCTCTCAACCCACTTTCTAATTAATTCTCTCTCTAACAGTCGATTTAGTAAGTAGAATATTTTAATGGAATTCACCTTGTCATGAAACTACAAGGTCATGTCAGACCCGAATTCTCCTTTGATGGAGAGAATTTTTAAAATATTAACCTGGGTATCATTTTCAGTGCATTGTAGCAAATTAACACAGTTGTTCTTTAAGTTCTACCATTTAACAATCAATTTTAATGGTCCGGGAACAGTGCACGGCATTTTCACACTTGAAAGGGCCGATAAATTAGTGGAACCAATCATTTTATTCTTTAGCAACTGGAAAAAGGAAAAAAAAAATCATGTTAGTTGATGTGACAAGCCTTTTTCTAGTGATTTTTTTTAAATGATATATAAGTGCCCCTTTAATAAGCTCTTATTTGGATGTTTACGAAACACTCTATTATGATATAAGAGCTTTTTTATACTTGTACCAAACAGTCAAATTCTAAATTAGAACTTAAAAATTAGAGCTTTTATTTTAGATCCTAGTTTAATTAGCTCTCATTAATTAGATTAGAGTTACCAAAAGGGCCCCAAGAGTTGCAAGGTAAAGCATGATTTTAAGACTTCATCACCTATTACATAACATGTGCTAAAAGCCTAGCAAAAGGTTCCAATTATTATTCAGTGAGCAGATCATTATTCAATAGCACGCCTAGTGACAAATGTGTACAAAATAAAAGTAGATGTTTCAAAATAAAAGTAGATGTTTCAATTTAAGTACCTGGTGTTTGGATTTCCTTTGACCACTTTCTGCCATACTTGCGCCGCCAATATCCATCATCAAGAATGTCCACTTCACTTTCTGTTTGTAGGACTACTCTTGGTTCACAAGATGCTCTGGATGCCACATTCATTTCAATTAAGCAGCTCTCTTTCTTCCTGGATAAATTTTATTAAAAAAAAATGAGAACATCCTATGCTTAATTCTCTTATGGAATACCCAGACAAGGAGGCATGTTACTCAAAATAGAAACAAAATGAAATGTCCTGTCAGAAGGAACAACCTCTCTTTTGAATCAGGTTCATCATGACAGCAACATCACCAAGTGTTACGCTTCCCTGCTTAGTCACATTCCCCATCTTCCTCATCATCATGACTAGCAAGTGTAGATAAAAACTCAGGAGTACCGAGTCGAGTACACTTATGAAGTTATAAACCATCAGATCTCCAATCAGTACTCTCCTTACCATTAGATCCTTGCCAAATGCTTTTCCTGACTGATCCTCCTTCAACTTTGCACATGATCCAGTGCACTCCAGCATCTCCGCCATCCCATCCAGTGAAAATGTGGACCAATTGCAGAGCAACGACCGGGCTGAGGCTTTGGATGATTATAAGCACCCTTGTAAATAGTTTCTGTTATTTGCCCATCATCATGGGGACCACCTTTTTCTTCACCTGACAAGTTGAATGAGTGCATCTGTAGTAGCTTCAAGGATACTCACTACCTTTTACTTGTTTCTGTCCATACTTTCTCTGATCATCTCCCTCTTGCCATTGGAGGAAATGTGCCTTTTAGGTCCTCTTCCAAAAGCCGATGCGACCCAGCTTTCTCTCCATCGGGTGGCTCATCAAGTTGTGCTTGATCATTGGCAACACAAGGAGAGAATGTTTGCAAAGAAACACGCTT
Organism: Litsea cubeba; assembly: GCA_012931725.1. NCBI lineage: Eukaryota > Viridiplantae > Streptophyta > Magnoliopsida > Laurales > Lauraceae > Litsea > Litsea cubeba. The sequence goes on from CM022944.1 coordinate 141,549,845, forward strand.
CATCTTCACAACTGTCACTGGAACCTTCTATTCACCAGTGCAGCCTTTTGCTGCTCTAGTTTGTTTCCATGACCCTGCTTGATTACCAGTGATTGCAACTGAGCTAGAGGTTGCTGATTGAGATCAGTCACTGAAAGAAGCTGGGCTTCACTGGAGGTGGAAGAGACCTAAAACCAAAACAAAATCAGGCCATAGACACCAGATGACACATTTCTTCAGTAAATGGCATTTTGTTAAGACACCGACTATACAGCGAAAGGCTCAAGTAGCCTCTGTGACTCTGAGGCCCCACCTGAAACACCAACTGTAGCTTCAGCATAAGGGGCTGCTAGCCCCGCTTTAACTGACGGAAAGGAAGATTGAAACGAAACCAACCTCATAAAATATACTTTCCTTCTAGTAAATCTAGGAACGGATGAAAATTCACGGCCAAATACTTCTATAAGCAATTTATATACGATATCATTATTTTGAGCGCATGTGGATGCACTGAAATACTTGGCCTTGGCCCCATGGTGGCTGTCGAAAAAAGAGAGAAGTGAGTCTTGGGATTGGATGCAAAACCGCACTTGTAATTCCAACAGAGGTTCCATCCATGTGATTTACAGATTCGGACTAAGTTCCCAGTAAGGCTGAGAATAAGGCTGGCGGAGAAGGAGAATGGTGATCTGGAGGGGAGAGAAAATAAGGGTATTTTGGGTGTTTTTTAAAAAGTGGGTGGGTTCAGCAAATGACGTGGTGCATATAGAATTTCCCTACACATAAACATTGCAATAGTTAAAAGTTAATCATTAAACTAAGCATAAATCAATCTCCTGGTACACCATAATTAACAAAGAGAGGCTTCGCTATTTCATTTCACACACATGCAATTTCTTGCCTTCCTCGCGCTAATCCTATCTCTAATGCTACAGAGGGACGGACCCCTCTCTCTGCCAAAACTACGATTTGCAGAGGGAGAAGACAAACCATTGGTGGGGTTACTTGTTTGAGTCAGTCCAAACTCCACAATTGAGTATGAATATGAACTTTGAATTTCATTTGAAGGCATGATTGAGACATTCTTCCTGCAGTAGTTTCTACTCTGGTTTCATCTGCTGCAGAAAATAAAAACTGATGGCTTCTTATAATGTACGTCTGTGTTTTTATGTGGTTATGTGATTGATAACATGACACGCACTGACAATCTAGTTAAAGCCTTCATTTTTTCTGCAGTTTTGTGTCTATTGTTTGGTGTAGAAAGTCTTACAACATTCATTATAGCCACTGATATATTCACTTCGCTCTTTGTTACGCTTGTTTTTAACTGCTTCAGTCTACAATACATAGAAACCATACCTTAAAAAAGAAAAGAAAACCAACAAATTAAGAATTTTTCTTAAGAATAATTATATCATTTAAATGACTGTTGTCCTTTTTTTTTTTCTTTTCTATCAGAAATCTTTCACCATTATACATTGGAGGTTTCTCAGCATTTCACTTTGAAAGGCTGCTAATGCACATTCCACTTCAGGTGGTGCAGAAGGGGCAATAACACTCATTTATACCTGTTAATCTATACACAATAACTTCCTATGTTGTTTATATTTCAAATATACCTTTAACTCTAGTTACTGAACTCCAATTCTTGCTACTTTGTCTTAGAAGTCCTATTCACTATCCTTGACACTGTATGTAACCCTCAAAACCTGATTTTAATGGCTTTCATGTTCATTTTGAACATCCACATTAAACTATCAGTCGCCTAATTTTTTAGATACATTCAACCAATTTTTTGATTTTTTTTTTTATGACGTGGGTATCCCTAAGGTCTTTGACCCAATACGACTAATCTCAGGGTGGCGCCTGCTATTGCCACAAATCCAGAGCAGGTTTCAAATACAAGACATGGGGGAGCCTGCCTTAAGCTATTAAATGGATAATAACAAGATTCTAGATTTTTTTTATCATCCATTAAAACTCCTTTTAATAAAGAGCTAGCAATATTTAATAGATAGATCTAATTTCTTGTAGATCAATACATTTCAAAGTCTTGCATTGTTAAGCCAATAAATTAAACAATGCGGCATGTTTAATTTAAAGGTGGTTCCAACTTCCAACTTTGGATGGAATGAGGTTTTTTCACAAATATAATATAAGGAGTGATAGTTTCTCTGATTAGTTAGATTTTAGACATGGGGCACACTGATGGATTTATAAATTAAATTACAAAAAGGAGCCTAGAGATTAAACACTAAAATTTTAGAGATTTTGCGGCTAAAAATTAAACATTGATCAATAGTTTAGAGGATGTGATATTTTGATTTGTATTGTGCGCTAATAAAAAAGATATTGAATTTTTACATTTACCAACATTTTGGATTTTTTTTAGATATATTTTCATTTGCAGGCAACACAACAGCTGCAAATCAGTACATGCCACTTTTCAAAGTCAACCTCTGTTGGTCAATCATGCATCCAAACTTACCATGATCATTCATTTATACCACTCTCACCAAGATTTACCTCAGTTTAAACCAAGCATTTATACAAAATGATAGAATGATTAATCTGCAGGATCAATCAATCCAGTGGGATGCGCGAATTAAATTTCATGAAAATTGAATAATAAATTAAGATTACCATCCAAATTAATTATTAATTAGTTAAAATACATGATTTGATTGAATAATAAATCCATTTGTGTAATCAACAAAACATAAATTTATATTATAGTATAATTATCTAAGAAAATCTATATAGTGCTCTTCAACAATCTGGGAATACATCTGTAAATTAATTTGTAATTCTTTCAAGTTAATTATTTTTTTATTTAGTTAAATTCTTATATTAGTTTAGACTCTTATAAATATATTTTATTAAATGTTCACTTCAATTTACTTGTGCAAGAAAATGACTCTTGAGCTATTAAAATGTCCTTTGATTGACAATATAATTAAATCTTAAGATAGGCCCACCTAACCAAACCAAACCAAGCATTTTTCCACTAGGTGGGGTCGGCTATATGGATTTGACGACGCCAATCAAATCTGTTTAGGGCCATGTCCTCCGTTAAATCCATGTAGGCAAGGTCATGTTTAACAGTTTCTTTCCAGCTTCTCTTGGGTCTCCCTCTCCCTCTCCTACTCCTAGCAATCTCCATGCTTTCACACCTTTTAACAGGTGCCTCCGTTGGACGCCTTCTAACATTGCCGAACCATCTCAGTCGATTTTCTCTCATTTTATCTCCAATCGGTCCTATTCCTACTTTGCCCCTAATCTCCTCATTCCTAATCCTATCTCTCCTTGTGATCCCGCACATCCATCTTAGCATTATCATTTCTGCAACTTCCATCTTCTTGACATGATTATGCTTTACTGCCTAACACTCTGATCCATATAACAACACTGGTCGTACCGCCACCTTATAATACTTTCCTTTAACCTTGAGGGAGACTTTCCGATCACACAAGACCCCCGAAGCACTCCTCCATTTGGTCCACCCGGCCTGAATCATGTGACTTACATCAGTATCAATCCCTCCATCTTGTTGCACCATAGAACCAAAGTACCTAAAGTTTTCTTTCTCTACAATCTTTTGTGTGCCCAAACTTACTTTTATGTTACCAGGTGTCCTACTTTGACTAAACTTGCATTCCATTTATTCCGTTTTACATCGACTTAGCCTAAACCCTTTTGTCTCTAATGTTTTCCGCCACAATTCTAATTTAGCATTCACTCCTTCTCTCGTCTCATCCACTAAAATAATGTCATCTGCAAATAGCATACACCACAGCACCTCATCCTGGATATGTCTTGTAATCTCATCCATAATTAGGGCAAACAAGTACGGGCTTAACGTTGAGCCTTGGTGTAGACCAATTGTGATAGGAAACTCCTTAGTTTCGCCGCCAGTCGTCCTTATAGATGTCACAACTCTATCATACATATCCTTTATCGCCTCAATATATGCGACACACACTCTTTTCCTTTCCAGAACTCTCTAAAGAATCTCCCTAGGAACCCGGTCATAGGCCTTCACCAAGTCAATGAACACCATATGTAAGTCTCTCTGACCTTCTCTATACTGTTCCATTAACCTCCTTAGGAGAAAGATAGCCTCCATGGTTGATCTCCCAAGCATGAAACTAAATTGATTCTCTGAAACGTTTGTTGTTCTTCTTAGTCTTCTCTCAATAACTCTCTCCCATAATTTCATCGTATGGCTCATCAGTTTAATCCCGCGGTAGTTCGCACAGTTCTGAATATCTCATTTGTTCTTGTATATGGGTATAAGAATACTTTTCCTCCATGCATTAGGCATCTTCTTGCTCTTTAGCACTACATTAAAATGCTTTGTCAACCAACTAATGTCATCCTCCCCCAAGCACCTCCAGACCTCAATAGAGATATCATCTGGCCCAACCGCTTTCCCATTCTTCATTCTTTTCAATACTTCTTTAACTTCTTCCCTACTGATTCTCCTATAGAACATATGATTCGCTTCTTCTCTAGAAATAGTAAGCTGCCCCAGGGCCGGCTTAAGCATAAGGCAATAAAAGCCCTTGCTTTAGGCCCCCAAAATTTTAGGCCCCCAATGTTCTCAACTTCCAAAAAAAAAACACAATAAAGTTAGCTTGTTTCTCCCAAAAAAGAAGGCCTCATAACAAATCCCACAAAATAAGGCCTCATTTTAAAGTGTTGACATTCCAAAAGGCCTCATAACAAATCCCAAAAAATAAGGCCCCATTTTAAACGTTGACATTCCAAAAGGCCTCATAACAAATCCCAAAAAATAAGGCCCCATTTTAAACGGTTCAGATTCCAAAAGAATTAAATTTTTCACATTCCAAAACATGAGAAAAGTTGTAGAGAGTTCCACATCCCAAAAAAATCCAACGAACTACTCCTTCATGGCTTCATAGGGTTTATACCTTTTCACATTCCAAAAGCTTGTAGCCCTTAAAAACATAAAAAAGAAAACCTTGCAATTACAACAAGTAATGAATTCATTTTGAGTTCTAAAATTCTTCCTCTTTATAGATTTTTTCTGCATCTGCTTGCAATCCAAAGAGAACCATCTCCTCTGTGTTCTTATTGAATCCCTTCAATTCAAGAGGTTTTTTTTTTTTCTCTGGACTTTATTCTCCTTCTATCACTGCAACTTGGACTCCAAAAGGAACTTGTTTTGTTCTGATTGAAGCCAAAAGGTATGCATTTTATATATTATTTTCTCACATCTCCTTTTGTTATTATGTAATACTTATTTTTATAATATAGTTTTGATAATATATGTTAATCATGGCTCACTAACACAAATATAATCTGTCTTTTTTTTTTTATAGGTTCTATAATCTTTGTGGCCAACACCGATTAGTAATTTTGCATCACAAAAAGCGAGAAAAATAGATTTTAAATAAAATATTTATAATAATATTACAAAGATTTATAATAATATTACAAAATAAAAAAAATGCCTCATTTAAGATTTTCGCTTTAGGCCTCAAGTTGTCTCAAGCCGGCCCTGAGCTGCCCCAATTGTATGTCACTACTACTGCTTTCGTTAAATAACTTGTAGAAGTAGCTCTTCCAATGCTCCTTTATCTCCTCTTCCTTTACTAATACATTTTCATCATCATCCTTAATGCATTTAACTTGGTTTAAGTCATTGGTCCGCCGATCTCTGGCTTTAGCAAGCTTGAATATCTCTCTTTTGCCTTCCTTAGTGTCAAGTCGCCTATATAACTCCTCAAATGCCTTTGCCTTGGCTTCACTAACCTAAATGACATAATTATTGTGGGATCATGTAAATAGTGCAATGATAGTGGGCCTACATAAAATCCATTAGATTCAACTAATCTATCCATCTATGAAACCCATTAATCAAATTATGAGTTTTATAGAAGGGTGGATGAATTGGATGTGAAGTGTCCCATGTATATGGAGACAAATGATGGGTAGGTAAGTGGGTCATGTATGATGGATCATATTTAGTTAAAGGCACGATGTGCAAGATGTTTATTTTGTGTGTCCTAGACATTTAAGTTGAGATTCTGAATAATAACTCTTATGGGGGTTATGGGGAAGAGAGTTGGCCTAATTTTGTTTTTTTCTCCAATAGGTACAACTTTATAGTAAGATATAAAAACCAAATATTAAGACTGCCCACCTAAATAACATAATCATTATGGATCATGTAATTAGTGCAATGATAGTGAGCTCTTTTAAATGATAGTGGACCCACATGATACCCATTAGATTTAACTAATCGATCTATTTATGAGACCCATTAGTGAAACATGTGAACGGTGAATTTTAGATGTCATGGGTCAGTGTACATAGAGACAAAGGATGGTTCAGGTAAGTAGGTCGCTTATGGATGCTCTAATTTTTTAGTCGGGTAAGTGGTACTAACTTTTTGAGACTATCTACCTGCCCAAGGATGACATCCCTGTGAGATGGAATGCACTTACCATTGGGCTGTCCAAGTTTCTCTCAAGGGTTCCCATTTAAGTAAAGATAAGATGTGCGAGATATTCATTCAGTTGGTATCAAACATTTAGGTTGAGAAGGTTGATAATAGTCAGCCTATTTTTCTCAACAAGTACATCTTTTTAAGGTATAAGAATGCAATTTTGAGAGCAAAGCGCAACAACCTTCTATAATATAACAAAATATTAGTCATTACGTAGACCTTCCCTTATATAGCATTTGACCTTCTAGTCAAGAGTAAATATTTATTTTTCCTGTTACTATGACAATAACACAGTCCCATTTGTTTATTCATTGTATACTATCTTGCATAAATCTTGCTTTTGCTGTCTGTATTTCTGCTTCCCCTGCTTCCTGTCATCCGTCTCTTCATCAAGCCCAAATTTAGAACTGGCCCATGGCCTTAAAAGGGCAAGTATGATAGGCTTGCTTTACCCATTTACATCACAAGACAAAAGTTTCTTTGTTTTTTTTTTTCAGAACCAAAATTTTGCTCGATTATAATTTCTGCATACTATTCGATTTTAAATGCATGAAACCATCGGTATTCACAGAAAATTGGAAGTCCAAATGTAATTTATTGAGTACCTTAACCACTGGAGTTATCAATTATGTCACATGAGCCATGAATAACAGCACTTGTAGAATAAAGAATAACAGCCGGTTTACATACACTCATTGTCTTACTCTGCCGATAAAAAAATTGTAAATCCATGGTAGTTGTCACTGCTGTTGATGGCTTTCACTAGTAGGCACACATTCTGCTTTTGAGGCTTGTTCTGCATGCCAACCTCTACGAGTTACATTGGACTAAATGTTGTAAAATTCTCCATTGTCGTATTCCATTGTCGTATAATTTATCTTGACACTGCTATGATGACCCAAGGACCTTCAGCTTTCCTCATACTGACCTATGCCTATTTAGTATTGTGTGTTGGTACACTAATATAAAATTTAGTGTTCTTGAAGTCATCTAGAAGTGGGTTGTAGCCATCCTTGGTCCTTGTCTTGGAGGGCAAGCCGAACTCTTCCATGAAAGAAGCCGTGTCAAGCTACATTCATAGGAGTGGAGACCATATCAAGTGCTGACCAAAAATAAAAACTATAGCAATAAAACTACAAGACCTACTCATCAAATAAACACAGGAAATGATCCAATGTAGATACCAAAAGCGCGCGTGCGCACAGATTACAGATAGATCATTTCTTAAAGAGTAACCAACCCTATTATGCGCATCTCACACTCTTCATTGAAGCACACATCAAAACCTACCAATCCTACATGTAGACCATAATCAAATGTTCCACTGAATGGGCCATATCTCAAGAATCAAGGTGATAGAACTGTCTTCATCCAATCACCACCATGCATAGGGAAGTTTAACACAATTGAACAAGGAGCAAAGGTTTACAACCAACATGCACAACCCACAAAGATTGAACAGTTAGGATTGCATAATCACTTTTAGTCTATGGCTGAATCACTTTTTTTTTATAACGGAGGGTGTCCCAGCCCTTTGGGCCAAACAAATCCCTACGGGCTCAGAGGAAGCAGGGTAAATAGCCTGTGGCCCAGTGTGGTAGTGCAGTTTCGAAACCTCAAACCTCCGGGAGCAAACCGTGGTCCTAGGCCAACTGAGCTACCCCTCGACATCCGGGAGCAAAGCGCAGTCCTAGGCTGAATCACATAATGATCCAGCAGATAATGGTCCCACTAACATTTTACATTTTCTGCATTATATGATGCACATCAGAGTTCAAAAAGTTCCATGAAAACCAGACACAATCATATCATTTCCTTGAAAATCAACTGATAGTGCTAAACTCAACTCTGACATGATAACCGCAACAACAAAGAAATGGGAACTCACCACAATTGTTCGCCTTTGCTTCACCTTTTTGCTTGAACTAGCCTCTAAATGCCTGTTCAACAATCCAGAGCAGTGGTGATCAATGCGTTCCAAGAGCCAGAAGTCTGTTGGGAAAAAGATATCAGCATCCCCCTGCAATGGAATAGAAGCAGATTTGAAACTAGTATTTTTTGGCCTCCCTTAAAGATGGCACGTCTTAGTTTACACCAAAATCCATGAACTTATTTAATTCAAGTCCAAGAAACTCTTACAAATAGGGATACGATTCTAATATTACTTTCTCATCTATAAAAATGTAAATAGCAAACACTGTTTATTACTTTTAAGTCTTCTGATTTTAAAGCACGACCTCTCTGTACTTCTAGAATCCAATGGATTAAGATGAATCCATGAAACCCAAATAAATCCACAACACCCATTTTATAATAAAAACAAAACAAACAAAAAAAATCAAATTGAACAAAATGCAAATAAAACCTGATAGCAAGGCTACCAACATGGATTTATCGTTATGGAGGCAAATTATAAACTGTAGCAGCAAAGTAAAGAAAGCAATCTTCTGAAGAACACCATTCCAGAACAACAAAGCAGCATAGAGATCCTGAAAAAAGTAGATCTCAACCAACATCATGATTTAGTTATGAGACATTTTTGGATAAATGAGTTAAACAATGACCAAGCAAAACACAAAGCTAAGTAGGGGTCAGAACTGTTAATCTTAACAATCCAAAAGGGTATTGGACAATTTTGTAATGTCCAAAAGCTGAAGAAGCTATGAATTTCTCATTCATAACAGGATGTTGACTGTTCTGTCTAAAGCTACTACACTTTCGGAAGATGTGCATAAGCAGCAGCAGGAGGGTCAAGAAGTAAAATAATGAATTAAGTTCATGAAGCCTTCTGGATGTTTTCAATAAACCAGATCATACAATCAGAATCGATCAATTGGAATCAAGGTAAACACAGATCTGGTCGTATCAAGGTTTTAAAGTTTGACTCGAAGGGCAACTTGGTCACCCTTGAGTTGAGTCGAAATGGCCGAGTTGGATGAGGCTGAATTGGACCGTGTCACACCCTAGCCCAAAAAACATTTAAGAATGTAAACGCGGTGGGGGGGGGGGGGGGGGGGGGGGGGGGGGGGGGGGGGGAGAGAAGGGGGGATGGGATGATTTAAAAATAGAAAAATATAGTTCCATGAAATTAGAATTTTAAGATGTTTTTCAATTACTAATAATGAGTTTAGGTTGGTATAGGTATCCACATTCATAGCCCATTCAGTCAGATGACTAGGTATCCACATTTAAGAATGTAAACGTGTGGGGGCGGGGGATGGGATGATTTAAAAATAGAAAAATATAGTTCCATGAAATTAGAATTTTAAGATGTTTTTCATTTACTAATAATGAGTTTAGGTTGGTATAGGTATCCACATTCATAGTCCATTCAGTCAGATGACTAGTACTACCAATCTCCAAATGCTAGGATTTTTTTTTTTTTTTTTAAGTTAATTTGATGTTCTAGAATCAGAGCAAAATGTCCTTCCAAGCCTCCACAGCTTCTCCCAATAGGAAAAATAGGAAATAAGTGCGTTTAGGGCCCAAAAACCATAGGACTTGGGGTGACAACTTGGACAATTTTTATAACCATGGGTCAGTGTCATACTGTCATGGTGAGGATGTTCTACAACCATAATAAGGAACTGATTTTCAAAGTATGATTCAAACCATTTCTAACAGCATAATTTCTAAGAGGGTGTCTGATACTATAGCAAATAATTAATTGCATTCATAAATGGTTATCAACTCAAACCAGAAGAAAATAAGGTTAATATTAGAATAAACCTTCGCATCCAGATAGCTCTTATAATCCACACTACGCCCTTCATTCTGCAGGCAATAACAAAGATCGGTTAAAGATGTCAGAGGCTGAAATTGAAAACAAATGACATGTAAGCTCAAAACCAAAACAGAAACTTAACTTTTTTAATTATGAAAATTGACAACGCGAAATAAAGTGTGTGCACTTGAAGTTGTAACAGTATTTCTTGCAAATGTGAGGTAGCTCGATTTAGTTGAGGAAATGTTCATTTAAAAGCATTGTTTATCACATTGACTTTAAGGATACAGACACGAACAAGAGCTTAGAAGCCAAGTGAATGATTATAAGATTTAAGAGATGCCTGATCAATATAACTAAAGGAATGACATGTTACCTTGGTTGAAACCAAAGGAGCTCTCTCCCCAGATATTCTCACGTCAGGGAGGTAACTGAAGTCTGAAGCAATTAAAGACATCTTTGGCAGTGCCCAGTGTAAAACCTCCATTAATTGCTGCATATTCAAGGGCACAAATTAGATCCATAATTATTGATCCTCTATAGTTGACAATTCATCTTGATATTTGGTATACCAGGCACCCTGTTGGTAGCCAAACTCTTCGTGGATGCGGGAATACTTTTGACCAAATTCTTTTTGCTGCTGAAATTGCTCTGCTGCCCAGAGAAGAATCCTCTTTATCCATGTCAAGGATATTGACACAACATGAAATTAAGGGATCATGTAATGGCTTGTATAACTCCGATACATGCAAGCTATCACAGAAAGAAACTTGTGTTGGCAAATAATCATAAATAGAAATTTTTTTATTGCTGTATCATGATTACTTTGGCGGTAAGCATTAAAAGATGCATGACATTCTAACAAGAGATGAAGGAAAAAGGTCTCTCTACCTCCCTGGACCTTGCAAGGACTTTACACAATGAATGGACCTTTTGACAGAGGAAATAGATGTATTAAAGAAAGAAAAAAAAAAACTCGTCAGGAGTTAATCTGGAAAACACTTTATATCATCTAAAATTAGTTCTCTTTTCCATGTCTCACCTAGGCAGTTGGATGTATAAGTAGACAGCAAGACAACTCTTTAAAGCCTTCGTGGAAGAAAAAAAAATTCACTGCTTGTTGGAAAACACTAAATGGACTAATTCTTGAACCTAACATCATCATAAGCTGAGTGATGCAGATGGTCAGCTGGCTAATTGGGCCTAGTCCACAAGCCCAATAGGATATCCATCTAGTTAGAAGTTTTAATTACTTAAGAGTCTTATTTAGAGAGTTGTGATTTATTTAGAAGTCATTAAAATTTGGAGTTTTATTTTATTTGAATTGTAAGCAAGTTTAGTTTCCTTGATTGTTAGGAAAGTATAGTCCTACTAGGAAAGGGGATGTCCAGCCCTTCTTATAAATATGTAATCCCTCCATTAGGAGAGTAGTTCATATTATTCAATAAAGATTGGTATGTTTGGTTTGCCTATGGCTGTGAGTGTGAGTGTGAGTGTTTCTCTTTGATAGAAGAGCACTCGTATGTGTTGAGTTCCGAGAGGAATTCAGCCAATTCCCATCTTCAGGTTTGAAGAGAATATCAAACTGTTATAGAAAGATTGGGGTTCCCACCAACCTTAAAAACAGTAAATCCTTTAATCACGGTCTTGTTAAATGGCAAGACTCCCTTGAAGGAGTTGTTCTCAAGGGTTAAGGTACTTAAGATACTTCATCCCAAGTAGGGACTTAGGGACAGACCCATTGAAGAGGTTATGGCTTAGATCCAGATGGATCAGCTATGGGATTGCGTAGACCGACTCCGGTATCGGACTGGAGATAGAATTCTTGGAGAATGAAACCACCTAAAGCAAGAGCAGATCCCCAAAGTTCTGAAGAAGGGTACCCTCGATCAGATTGTAACTCACATTGAGGAATTTCGGATCAGGAAGGTGAGTTAAGGAGACAGTCACCCGCACTCCCAGATTGTTGCACGACAGATCGATGTAGGTTATGCTCGAGCTCCATCTTCTCGGGAAGAATTTAGTGAGATTGGTGTTAGATATGGTAACGCGAGTGACATTCTCCATATCATAAAGGATGCTGGAAGGGGAGAATGCTGAGATGGGGGACACCGGAGACGGCAAGTTCGGTCAAATTCTCTAGGCTTCTAAACCAAACGCCGGTGAGGTGGCGCAGGCTAGAGAAGCAAGAGGAAAAACGTAGGTTGGAGGCAAGAGCGGCGGGAGACGGAAAGGGGCGATCATACAGTTTACCAATGCAAGGGATCTTCAGCTTTGCATCACCAATATGTTTATTCTTTGAAATTCTACATTCATGCTCCAAAACTTGGAACAGAAGCAGAAATCTGTGTTTTGGGGTGTGACAAAAACAAAAGGAAAATTCTTACCTTTTGAATCAAGAAGAAAATATCTTCGCCAGACCACAAAGTTTAAACAATTCAAAGAGAAACAATAATGTTTCACCCAAAGTGGCCAAAAAAAGAAGTAGGAAACAAATGCTTTCATGTTAGTTGTTGAACAAAGGCCAATATTGCCAGATGTGGTTGCTTTCGAATTTTGTTGGTAGTAGAAGAAGGTTGCAGTAGATGTCAGTTGCACACACATGGATAGAACAAGAATATTGGAGGAGGAAAACATGTCCCCTTAGGGTTGTGTCCTTCTCATTATATAAGGGTGGATTACCCTTTTATTAGTATCCTAATACAATTCAAGTTCCTAAGTTATAGCTAACTTAAAAGATACAAGTTCCTAGATTGACACCCCCCTCAAATTGATGCGAGGGAGTCATAAAGCAGCAATTTGGAAACCAGAAACTAATGTCGAGGCTGAGGAAGTCCTTTGGTGAAGATGTCAGCAAACTGAAGGTTAGTAGGGACATGAGGTAAAGAAATGACATCACGCATCAATTCATCCCTAATAAAGTGGCAGTCCACTTCAATATGTTTGGTGCGTTCATGAAAGACAGGATTCTCAGTGATCCTGATAGCCCCGGTATTATCCACGTGCAAGGATGTAGGAGATGTTTGTGCAAATCTGAGTTCCGAAAGAAGTCCCCGTAGCCATAAGATTTCTGAACATGCGAAAGACATTGCCTTATATTCAGCCTCTGTAGAAGATCGAGAAACACGCTCTTGTTTCTTGCATTTCCAAGAAATTAGAGAGTTGCCAAGATACATACACCAACCAGTAGTAGATTGACGAGTATCCTGACAGCCTGCCCAGTCAGCGTCTACATAAGCAGTCAACTCAAGCTGATTATCCTTGGGATAATATAAACCACAAGTAATAGTTCCCAACAAATACAGGATAATGCGCTTGACAGCAGTTAGATGAAGGTGTCTAGGAGATGTCATGAATTGGCTCACAAGATTGACAGCATAGGATATGTCTGGTCGAGTGATGGTGAGATAGACTAGGCTATCCACCAGGCACCTATAGGTATGTGGATTAGGAAGAAGATCGCCATCATCTTTACTCAATTTTAGGTTGACCTCTACAGGTGTATCAACTGGCGAAGATTCATGTAGATCATCAAGCTCAAAAGATCAAATGTGTATTTGTGTTGATTGAGAAACAGGCCTTTGGGAGATTGATGCACTTCTAAGCCCAAAAAATAATGTAAATGGCCCAAATCCTTCATATTGAAATAATCCCGGAGAGAAGCTTGGATAGACTTGATCATACTATCATCAGTGTTAGTGATAATAATATCGTCAACATACACAAGTAGAACAGTAACACCAGTAGATGTTCTTTGCATGAACAGAGAGGGATCGTAAGGGCTATGAGTAAAGCCACTCGTGCATAAACGCCCCCTAAAAGTTTCAAACCATGCCCGAGGAGCTTGCTTTAGACCATAAAGAGATTTTCGAAGGCGACGGACAAAATTTTTAGATGGAGAGGTGACACCCTGCGGTATCCTCATATAGACCTCTTCTTTCAAATCCCCATGGAGAAAGGCATTTTTGACATCCATTTGGTATAACGGCCAAGATTTTGAGGCAACAATGGCAAGTAGTAACCGAACAAATGTCATTTTTGCCACAGGTGACAAAGCCTAATTGCCTATCTTATCCATTTTATATGACGTTAGTATCTTAGTTGTCCATTCAATTCAAAAGTGGCTGTGGTCAAACCCTAAATGGGACCTATACCAGTTGTATTCCCATATTAAAATAAAAGGCTAATCATAGGAAAAATGACAATAGATGCTTTCTTTCCCTTTTCATTGGCTTTAACGATTGCAAGAGCAAGATAGATGCTATTTTCTGTCGATTTTCTGACATAATTTATACCTAAAAGTGACCATTCCATTTGTCACTAGATAGTGCATGGTAAGACCATTTCCCTGTTTTTCTACTCTTGTTGCACTTTCTAAAAGAAGAAGAAAAAAAAAGAAAAAAAGATTTAATCGGTTCAAAATATGTTTGACTGTTTCGGCTCGAATTTACTATTACATGCTACCAAAGTGCAAAAACGCTCTTCCACCTTCTTTGAAAACTTAAACAGCCATCTAAACATAACTGTTAATCTAGATTTGTGAAGAACTAAACACAATAGTAATGTGGAAAATAGTAACTAAGAACGTCATAGGAAGAACACTCAAATTCATCATGCTGAAATCCTAGTGGCATGCAAATTTTCAAAAAATCATAAAATGCACTTAAAACTCAATAGACAATATATGATAATTTAGTCCACTTACTTTCTAAGAGGAACATAAAAACACACCGTTAGCCATCCTAGCATGTATGTATTTTTAAACATCTTGGTGATTAAAGCCTTAATAAAAATGTTGACATGCAGAAGAACTGAATAAGTGATAATATCTTATAAACTGAAAATACATATTGCTAGTCATGATGTGAAAGCATACAGAGTAAATGGGAATATCAATAAATTAAACAAAACAATCATAATGATGCAACAAAATTGTGTGAAGAGTGTCAATCGTTACACAAAGCCACACACCTGTCTCTTTGCTTATCAAGCCAAACTTCCATCCAAGGAGAAACTTGGTTTTCAGAATAGATAAGATCATGGGGAAGATTGTCTAACACCTATCAAATAAAGAACACCAATTTACTTCATGAACCGAGATAAGTTGATAGATTTTTCCAAAAAAATGATCAATATTGGTATATTCATGAGCATAAGTTGTCTTACACTAATTTCATCATAATCAATGTCTTATCTCAGAAGTTTTCTTACACAAGTCGAACAGACAACTTTCGATAAGACAATCTACAGCATGAGAGATGCATACCTGAAAATAGCAATCCCTAAGGGCAATTTGTGTAGTGCGGACTTCTACTTCTGTGGAAATTTATTTTTCCTATCCCCCACCATCAGAAATGCTTTTTCTGCAGATACACAGAAAATTGCACTGCTTTTGATGCTTTAACTTATGAAAAGTGTTTGCACCAAAGTATGGAAAAACTTCTTCAGCAGAAAAAACGTCTTGCTTTTCCACACCGTTGCACGCAAAAGCAGTTACACAAACATGCCCTAAAAAGCATATCCACAACTGAATCATGAGGTATAGATTTGTTGGGATTTCCATGGGAAGTATCCTTACAATATTGTAGAAATTTTAGGGACTACATCTTGGTAAACTGAATGTGTTATTTCATTGAGAATAGCCAATGGCTATTTATAGAGTACAATCAAAATATTAATCTTAAATTAAGAAACCTAATCACATCATAACTCTAACCTAACAAATACAAATTTAATCTAATACTAATTAAGACAAACTTATCCTCTTCATAACAAATTAAACCATAATTACTAGAATATTACAAATTAGTCCTAATTGTTTCTCAACACTCCATTTGGTGCATAGATGTCCATTATAACTAGGAATAAACATCATATATCTGCTTCCTTTTGGGTCATCTTTCTTTTACACATGAAATCTACATATATATAAGATTTAAATATGTAAAATTTACATAACTTGAACATATTACAACAGTTTGTTTGCAAGCACTATTTTCATATCATTTTCACATGCTATTCATTTTATAATGTTTGTTTTAATTAGATGTGTAAATAGACAAAAATTAAGAAATTAATGTATGGGGGCCGAACGAAAAAGAAAGATCTATTTCAAATTTAGTGGGCTCCAGGACCCAAAACTTTTCCACAAAGAAAATAGTGGGTCCAAACACAATGAACAGTAAGGATCATGAATTAGAGGCCCACAAAAAGTGAAAGAAAAAAAAAAGGTGGGATTTAAGTTGTTTTTTGCATTTTTTTGCATAATTCTCAAAGTGCATAAGTATTCAAGAAATGAAACTTCATGATTGGGATTTATCATTTCTATGAGAACATTGAACGATTCAGATAATGAATTGGAGGCCCACAAAAGTACAAAAAAATACAAAAAGTGGGATTTAGTTGGTTTGTGTTTTTCACATGTTTCTCAAAATCTATGTGGATCTAAGATCTACGACTTGATTTCTTAAGGTTTATCATTTTCATGAGAATATCGAATGGTTTGGTCATGAATTAGGAGCCAACATGAGTGCAGAAAAGTGATAAAAATAGGATTATATAATTTTTTGCATCTTGCACATATTTCTCAAAGTCTATGATGTAGATATGAAACTTCAGACGTTGGGGTATTTTAGTTCTGTGAAAATGATTACAAATTAGGCCCCACGAAAGTGAAAAAAAAAAAAAAGAACAAGGGAACCATATAAAATTTGTTAAGACACATTAAAAAAATGAGGCTAATGGGTTTTGAACAGAGGACCTCTACGGCAGAACACGCAACTTAAGCCATCAACACCTTTCTTTGGGTTTGTAATAATTCCAGTCATTTACATATGTAAATGACTTCCACAGGTTGGAAGGCGCGAAAAATTTTACACCGTATTTTACACATGCAATGGTTACTCATGTAAAACGTTGCAAGCAAACATAGTAACATACACGTAAATTTTACACATACGTAAAATGTTGCAGAAAAAAAAAACAAAAGGTGAGACCAGTGGTATAACATAGTTGAAGTTGTAAATACTTGAAATCATTAAGATTGACCATACCTCAAGCATTATAACCCAACATTGTTGTCGGTCCACATCTCCTAGACAAATGCAAAAGTTAGTGTTGATTTCTTACTCAATGATAAAAGGTCAATGTAACTCCATTTGCACACATGATGAACAAAATATACTTGGAACTAGAAACATGTACAGCACATCAACAACTTTAGGATGTTCACTTGATTCATTAACATATCATAATAAGGATTTTTCTTGGCAACTAATAGTAACAACAAATCTATAGGATGAACTAACTATATTTGTCAATTTCTCAAGTAGAATTAAACTTTTTTCTTAGGTAACATGACTTGAACCCACATCCTCAAGGTTACAATAGAGAGCCCACGGGATCATGTCATAATAGAACTAGTGGAAAAGGTTAACAGCAAACAAAAATTCTGAGTGAGCTTGTTCAGCCTACAAGGGGAGTTATATAAGTCCCTCGAGGATCATGAATGAAGATGAACAAAAACAATAACAAAAAAAAATATGAATAACATGTATTGCCATCATCATTGAAGCATCAGAATTATTTGAAGCTTTAACACCATCTAAGAACAGAGCCGTAATTACCTTCATCCCTCGAGTATGTACTCTGTCACTCGACAATCTAACATACAAAGTCACTTACTACTCGTCTATATTGATAACAAGAATAAAATCAACAAAAATTACAATACTGACAACAATAAAAATAATAAGACTAAAACCTGGTCACATGGAAAGTGCTAACTATTGCAACTTCGAGGTTGTGGGTTTGAGATGTGCTACCATTAATAATCATTCTTCCTCATTTTGCAGCCTTTTTGAGAGTCGGGCCAGACCCAGTATCCTCATAGGAGTGCACAATTGACATCCCCAGGCACCATCAACCCAACTGTTTGCCCACGTAGGCCCAATAGGCACACAATCTAGAGTGATCTAGACTACCGTTCTGGACCAGCAAACAATCAATTTTAGTTATTATTGAAATTCATATTTTAATTAAGTTAGGGTTTGGAATGTTTTAATTTTTTGATTGACGATGGAGATTTGTTTTAGGGTTTAAAAATAGTTTTAAGCATCTATTTATGCTTCTCATGGGATGTCAAGCAAGCAGTTCAATACTTTTTCCTCTTTTTTTTTTAATGGTTAGCTTAGTTATTTTTTAAATAAAAATAAGTTTTCCTTCCTTTACTTTTTCTTCGGATAGAAGGTCTATAGCAGATTATTCAACTATTTTGTTGGGTAATCCTCCTTAACTCCTTAGGTTCAGTTTGTTTTTTTTTTTTTTGTTGTGTGTGTTTTGGTGGGGGGGGGGGGGGGGGGGCTTGGTTTTAATTTTCCAATCAACTGAGTTCCAATTTGGTTGCATCAGATTTGGTTTCGGAGTCAAAGTGCTTGATCGTCTGCATTACATTCATTCTCCATTGTCATAATGCCTCCCTGAAGAGCACGTGGTTGCAGGCCTGATATTGAAAATGAGGGAGAAAACCAACCGGTCTCTAGAAACCTAGAAATTCAGGCACTGTTAAGACAAATTGAGATTCCGACTCGGTATTTTGGACGAGTCTAACCCCGGAATCAGCAGTTTGATGAGATCTTATATTAGCTTTCATAATACATTCAGAAGCAAATCTCTTATCAGATTTCGTCAGAATGTTGAAAGGAGATCTAAAAGGGAAGATAAAGAAAAAAAAAAAAAAAAAAAAGGAAGATAAAAGACAATGGTTTTCATAAGAAAAAAGAGATCCCTCATTTTAACAGTGGGATGAAAGGTGAAGACTTTTTAGAAATGTTGGATAAAGTTGAACAAGTCTTTGATTACAAAAAGATATTTATCATAAGAAAGTTATGTTGGTGGCATGAAGTTGATGGGTTTTTTATTACAGAGAGATATTTTATCATAAGAAAGTTGTGTTGGTGGCATGAAGTTGAGTTGTAGGACAACCGCTTGGTGGATTCAAAATAAGCAAATGAGACATTGAATGCGAAAGGATCTGATCACATCATACGAAAAGATGAAGAAACAAATAAGGGGTTACTTGCTTCCATTGAATTTTGTTCAATCCCTTTATTTGAGTTCGCAATCCATACAAGGGGATAGAACCATAGATGAATATATATGGAAGAGTTTCATTATTTAAAAGCTAATTTGCTATAAATGATTTGATAGAAGAAGAAGAGCAGCTAGTCACGAAATATCTGCATTGGTTATGGTCTTCGATACAAGAAGCACTATCATACACCCTCTTTACGCAGTTGTGGAAGCCTACCACCACATATAGACCAATTAAATATGCCAACAAACTGGAAAGATCTAATGTGGAGGCAGAGTATCATGCTATGGCCAGCATAGCTTTTGAGCTATAGTGGTTGAAACTTGAAGGGCCTTGTAAAGAATGCAGGTTCCTTACGAAGACTCTTGTTCCAATATATCGTGACATACAGGCAACTATCCAGATTGCAAAAAATTCAGTTTATCATGGAAGGACAAAACAGAAAATATACCTTCTGGTTTGTCAGAAAATTACCAAAGGACACACTTGCACTCCATTTGTAATTCTTAGGAGCAACTAGTTGGAGACATTACAAAGGCCTTGTTGCGGAACATGTTGGATATGTTTGGCAAGTTTTGCATAATTGATACATATGCCTTTAAGTTCAAGGTGAATGTTGAAGAGTTTTAGAGTACAAGTGTTGTTAAAACTGTACGGACCCAATCGGATTTGCTGTTAAAACTGTCAGGCTTTTCTTAAGGCGGGTTGGATCCGACCTGGAATGGACCTTTCCTGCCCTGCAGGCAAAATCAGCAATGGCATTGCTCTGTGTGTGCTGACCAGGGCAGACGACAGCAATATCGATGAGACGGATGTTGTTCAGATATGTGCCTGCAGTGAGGTAGGCTGATGACGAAACGTCTCTCCCTCTAGATACATGCCTGCATAAGAAGACTAAAAAGATAAAACTTGGGTATGAGCATTCTCTTATGATACTATGGAATGTGGGCAGTCCTAGAGGCAGGACTTCTTCCCACGAGGTGCAGAGAGGCAGGAAAGAAAATCTGATCAAGAGAGACTTAAACTCAAGAATCTAAGTTTGGGTTGCAGAATCCAAATGCACCAAAATCCTACTCAGACCAAATTTGATGCAAACCCTAAAGGAAAATTTTATTAATCTCCAAAATTTCCATTACGTCTTACAATGCTCATATGTACAAGAAAACAAACCCTAAAATCCAAGACTCCTATTCAAGTTAGGAAGCTAATATATAAACCACTGAAATTAGAAAGCTAATCCTAATTCCAACTCATTAAAGAAATAAAAAAAAATTACATTCTAGACTTCTTTAGGTCCCATGTGTGGGCCATGGGTCCTGTGTGTCGGCCAATTGGCTTTGCATCAATATACATATCCATATCTGGGCATCATAGAAGAGAACTATACCACCAAACTGTAAACAAGAGAAGAGGGAACTACACAAGACTAAACAAGGTTACAATAGTGGATTGGTAAACATGGAAACTCTAATAACTGCTCCATTGGCTAGAGAATCAACAACGCAATTAACCCTTCTTAATGAATGATGAAACTTCACTTGAACCCACTCACTTGAATCCTTAATTTCATCAACAGTGAACTCAAGCCTCCATAGGGGCATTATGCCTCCACAGGGACACTACTAGCCCACTTAGGCCATGTTTGGTATCTCTACTCTTTTTCTGACAGACCCGGTAAAAGTAGAGCCATACAAAGAAGAGGCCAAAGCTCTATTTTTCAGATGCCCACTTTTTGAGCATTTGGATTTTAGAGGATTTGCCTCTAAATGTCTAAAACGGAAAGAGGCCAGAATGTTGTGCCAAACGCTCTTATTTTCATAATCTCTGTCCGTTTTAGACATTTAGACAAGTAGAGGCCGGAAATAGAGGTACCAAACATGGGCTTATACATTCAAATAATTGCTCTCTACACACCAAAAAAGAGAGCGGGGTGGGGGGGGATCGTTAAATGTGAACAAAGCCTCTCTCACAACCAAAACATCCACCTCGTTGGAATCATATACACTAACTAGCCAAGATAAGGGGAAAAAAGAAGCCCTTTCTCTAGACGATTCGACAAAACACTGCTCCCTTACAGGTCCGGGCTGCAATTAGCAACCCCATCAATGTTGAATTTAAGGACTCCCTCAAAATGAGAAATCCACACGGACTATCTTCTCCTTCAAAAGGGGAGCAAAGGGCTATAGCGTCCTAATTAACACTAAAATCCAAAAGCTTGCATCCTTTTAACTTAGAAGTTGTGACTTGGTGGGGCTCACTCCCCACCACTCAAAAGTCAAAAGTACAGTGTCATATGACTTTCCTCCTTGGAAGCTGATTTCCCTAAAAACTCCTCATATTTCTTTCTTTCTAGAAGGGCCACGAAAAGGCATAAAGAAGGATTCTTCACAAGATTCTTCCCCTATTAGGAAAATGAGCCCCATCCCATGAAAGCACACCATCCTGTTGCTCAGTCGAGAAGCACCAACACCGCACCTAGAGAGGAAAAAGAACAATATACTCCAAGCATATGGACAATGAATGGATAGATTACAGACGGCCTCGATCTCCTCATTACAAAGATGGCAAGTGACTAAAATCATCTCCAAGGAGATGGATCATGGACTTCTACAAAGATTACCACACTAAGAATCCACCTAGCCACCGCCAGCCAACAAAAAGCCTTCACCCTTTGTGGGATGAAACCCTCCCAAACTAAAGAAGAGTGTCATTCTTGAAAGGAACCTAATCTTTAACCTCAACGCTCAGAGAGAGGCATTCATGTAATTGTAAACAAATTAGTAACCAATGTAGAGTTCTCCCCAAAATGGAGAGAACTTACGGTTTTTGCCCCATTCTATCCACCTTGCCCAAGTCAGTCACATGCTAGTTTTACCAGTTGCTGATTGATGATTTTTTTTTTTTAACCACTTAGTCTTTTTATAGAAGTTTTATTAATATTAATGAAAGAAAGAACATCAACAAAGTAGAGATGACAAAGTAAATATCAATACATGATGATGTAGAATGAGTAAATCACTAAGGATCAAGATTTATCGTTAGTATGTGTCAAAATAGAATCTCAGTCTATCAAAGATGCAAACCTTTTCCTAATAACGATACAAATTTATGAGCATTTTATTAAGAAAGAAAGCAACAAATAACAAATGTTCAAATTTTTAATTGCGAAATGAAACAATAAACTGAACTAATAAAAATCGTTACCCATTACAAAAAATACAAATTGTTATCGCTTGAAAAAAAATCGAATGAGAAATTAAGCATACCCCATCCACTTCTGTTTGCAGCATCACGACATTCTACTCTAAATCTCGATGAGTGACTGCTGACTTCACCTAAAGTTTCTAGTTGCTTTTTGGCCAGTGATGGACTAATCTCTACGGAGCTACAATAGAAGAGAACCACTTCAAAAACAGAGTACAGCTAAAGGAGGTTGTTACAAAGGAATATTCTTTCAGATAATAAATAAATAAATAAGGAACTAAAAAACAAATAAACATACAAACAAAAGTACTTCATAACCTCATAACATGCCACGATACCGAACAAGATACACAGTTACATCGTTGAAATTTATGCACAAATACACTTACTTTGACAACTTAGAGGTTGTTGTGATAGTTTGAGATAGGGTCCATTCCCTGGTATGAAGCTGAACAACCTCAGGTCAGATTCTCAACTGAACTTTCCGGAGTCCAACTTCCAAACCCAAAGCTTTCTTTTAATGCTTTGTTATTCATTTTTGTCCCTATATAGTGCTATCTTCTCTTTTATCATCTTAGGCCTTCCCCATGTTAGTGCAAATGAGTGCAAGTGTACAACTGTACAATGAACACTTAATTTGACAACCTGGAGCAGTTCAAATGGATTGAGAGAAAATTCATATGCCTTGACATGAAGCTTACTCATTCAGGTTTTCAAACAGTCTTTCTATAATCCAGAATGCAAAAGTAAAGTTTCCTTAATTTTTCAAACAAAGCAACTGTTGGCTTACTGGTCAGCAATGTGACATACATGTCATGGAGCACCAAAGTTCAAACTTCAGCAATGCAACATCCATGTCAGGGGAATGATATGTATTGGGGTATCAAATGCTAGAGAAAAACCTTCTCCAAGTCCGAAATGTATAAAAAATCTAGAAGATTAGAAAATGTTAGATATGAGTGTTTATTTGCATTATTAACTAGTGTATCTGTATATATGTTGAATGGTTAAATGTTTGTGTCACTGTAGGAAAAAAAATTTATAATTTTTTGAAATGGTAACATGATTGGATTCAAAAGCTCAAAACATTCCTCATCCAAAATTCCATACAAAAATGATCACATATCACACTGATTCCTGTTTTTTTTATTAAAAGACACGCCTTCCATCCATGCCTACTTCTTAACCCGTCCGTCCGTCCGGACGGAATCCATCTATCTATCTATCTATCTATATATCAATAATGGGTAATCTATCTATATATATATATATCAATAATAGGGTAAAAAATTTACTAAAAACCAAAGGAGTAATCCTATCCACCCCTTGATTATATCAATAATGACGGCAACCATTAGCAGACATGCTAATGTAGTGAAACACGACTTGAACTTGAGAAGACAAGCTTTGATCTCCTTAAAAAGGAAATTCATTTCCATGGCCTTGTAGCTTTGGATGTAACCCACACAATTGCATTCATCAAGTTGCTCTCCACAATGAAACCATCCAAATGGAATCCGAGAAAATACACAAAGATTCTAGAATAGCCAAGGGCTCTGCTTCATTAGAAATTTAAAATTCTTCGCTCCTATATGTTTGGAAAACATGACCAGAATCTCTCCCTTAATATTACAAAGAACTCCAGTGCCTGCTAGGCCAGGCTTACCTCTAGCCGCTCCATCGACATTAAATTTCAGCTCACCAGACTGGTTGATAACCAATACGTATCATTCCCCGGACTGGCTGATACGCCTTCTGGTCCTGATATTTTAGACCTTCAACAAGCCTTTAAAGCATAAAATCTCAGTCAGAAGGTTACTTCAAAATGGTAATCATCAGCAGGTTGAAATACAATACTCATCACAAGAAAACATCCGATTTACATACAATTTCACAGTTTCAATATATAATGCAAGAGAGGCTTATGGCAAGTCAAGGAGCAGTTTTATTTTACTTGAATGCTTTGCCCAAATCCTGTGTTGTCACTTGTCATACATTAGGAATTCATTGATGAGCAATATGTCTACATCTCTCCCCTAATTCACTCCGTAACGGTCAGATGCCACTTAGATTTACCTCTGAGATTCAGTAAATCAAGTACATGGCCAATTGCTGGCATAATAAAAGCATAAAAAAGTACAAATTTGGACGTACACATAAGTCATATTATTGTACACTTTTGCTGGTGCATTCAACATCATGTAATCCATGATACACTTTGCACATGTTCCTGATCCACCACCAATTTCATATATCTGAATCCACATAATAGAAACATTAAAATCATTATTTGTCTTTAAGCAATCACAGGAGACACTAAAATAACAATAACAACATGCAAGACAAGAAAAAACATGAATTGGCAGTAAGATTGATGATCATAGCATCTTAAAGAATAATTAAACATTAAACAGAACAGAAAGACAACTGAAGAACCATAGACAAGTTTAAACAATATGCTTTGCTCAATGCAGAGAGGCAAACAGATATTTTCCAAGGGGGTTCATTTCACAATAGTGACCACAATCCACAACGCATTTCTACTAGCACATAAATCTTTTAAAAGAGCACACTTGGACCACCAAAGATGTTTAATATGATGAAGAGTGGAGCTAAAGAAAACAGTTGCCATCAAGGATCAACAACTGAACATAAGGACACCAAGAAAAAAAAAAGATTTAAAGAGATGATGGAGTTGGTTTCCCACTAACAGGCATTGAAAAATTGACTGAAAAGATAAAAAGTAAATACAAGTAGCAGATGATAAATGCCACCAAATTCTAAGATACATGAATAAAAACTGTGGCATGGCAACATATAACTAACAAACAAAACTATGTTGCAATGCAGCTTCACTATGAGCTTTGGCAAATCCAGACCATACCAAAAGGTCATCCAAATATAGTAGTTTATCCTTGAATACTGGGTACGAAGTGGCAATTTAAAACATAAAGTAGAACATGTAACTATGCTAGGCTGCCAAGATTGAGTTACAACCAGACACAAAAGCTGCAAGAATCCAGATTGCCCAAAATTCATCACAAGTTTTCTGTAAGCAGTATAAAGAAGAATCTCACCTTTAAGGGAACTGAAAGGTCAGCAGTGCGTAAAATGGCCTCTGCAATACCATGTGCATACCATGGCTGCAAGCAAAGAAGCTTATTAGGGGAGGGAGGGAGGGAGAGACAGACACAGATTTGACTGTTAGGTCAAATGCTAATAGAACCAGACCTAAGTAGGATTGCACCCAACCTGACCCAAACCCATTTACAACCTTAAACTCATTATCATTATAATAATAAGATAACATAAGACGTTTCTATAAAATCCCTGTCAGTTACTATAAGTTTTGATCCAGCAACCCTACACTTGGGAACATAATTGGGCATGCTTTAGTATTGGGCCCAAGTACACAGTCGGATCCAGGGAAAAGGTTTCTTCCAACCGGATGAGAACTTATACCCAATAATATGATAGGGTGAGCATGAATAGGGTTGAAACCGACCAGGCCCACCACATTTGTAGTTCTAAATAGGAAAATGACAAGCTAGCCGCACAATACAAGAAGCCTTAAGATTGGTCTGTTTGCATGAAATTCACCTTGGAATCAATGGATGAGAGGATTCCTACATTTGACTGAGACATGAAACAGAAAGTCTACAATAATTTCCATGGAGTTCTCCTTTGGAACCCTTCTAGAAAAGCCCTTTGTCCCCATAAATAAGTGGTAATCCTCTAAAATTTCATGGATATGAGAATTTCATCCCCATGCTCTAAAATCTTTTTTATGACTTTCAAAAAAGAAAAGGAAGACCTTCCAAAATTAAAAAATAAAAGAAAAAGAAGAATATTTACCTTAAAAAGCTCCACTGGAGTAAACCATGCTATATCATTTCGCTTATAGAGATTACCCAAGTGGCGTAAATAAGCATTCCTACCTGAAATGTAGCATTTTGAATATAAATAAAAATAAAGCTACTAGGTGAAAATTGATAATAAAAAAATAAGGGGAAAAAAAGGTACTATGTGAAAGCCAAAATCTATTTCATTAGAGGAAAGCACAGAACTATTACACAAATTCAATGACTCGCTTTAAGAAACCATTATTGTTTAAATTTCCTTGTAAAAACTTGAAACAGAAAACAAAACTTTCAAAATTCTGGACACATATTGGGTACCTTAAACAGTTACCTGATAAGTAACAGCTGGCAAAGTCTCAATAAGTACAAGTGGCAACAGTATTTTAATAGAAGCAATATGATGAAGTTGAACTCAAATATTTATAGATGGATATGTGTGTGATCCTTTTGCAAGACCCACTAGACGTAAACTCACATACCCCTTGTGTATGGGCACTTCCCTGAAATTGATCTAAATCAGATTGATATTCGTCGTTGAATTTAAGTCAACAATGTTAAATATTTGGGGACCTTAAATAGATGGCTATCACATTAAGGAAGGAAGCTTTTTAGTCAAACCTCGTACGCATTGGGACCTTTCAATGGTACCTTTGCTAGGTTTTAGGCTACAATAAGGTACCTAAAGATTTGATTTGGTTGCTTTTAGGCAAAAAGAATGTCCCAAAAGGTTATATTGACATGATTAACGAGTACGAAGGTAGTAACAAGTGTGAGAACTACTTTGGAGAGACAAGCAAATTTCCAATGACCAAAGGTACCTTGGTGTATATTATTTGCAGATGATATAGTGTTAGTAGACAAATTGAAAGATGCCATAAATAAGAAAGTTGAGAGATGGTGAGAGGCTTTAGAAGCTAAGAGCTTTAAAATAATTCCTGCAAAGCAAAATAAATGAATCGCAACTTCAGTGGGGATATGTAGAGAGATGTAACTCCTGTGAGTATTGAAGCTCAAAAGATTCCACGAATAGAGTCCTTCCGATACCTTGGCTCTATAATTAGTAAGGATGGGAAGATTGAGAAGGGTGTTGAAGATGAGATAAGAGTTGGATAGTTGAAGTACAGACTTGTTTCTAGAGAGCTTGGTGATGAGCACATACCAACAAGATGGAAGGAAAACTTTTACAAGATAGTAATTGGAGGCAGCAAAGACCAATAGAGAAGAATGTTGGTCAATTAGGAAACAACACGCAAAAAAACGAGTGTGGCAAAGACGAGAATGTCAAGATGGGTGTATGGTAAAACTCAGAAAGAAAGAATAAAAAATGAGATCATAGGGGTAGCATCAATAGATGATACATTGGAGAAAAAAATACATATATAGCAATATTGGAGAAAAATCAAGCCAAACTCAAGATGTACCTGTCAAGCTTGGCTTAGCTTGAGCTCAACTCTAGTAAAATGAAACTTGATTCGAGCCAGCTTGGCTCAGCTCCTTTACATCCCTAGTTTTGGCCCTGACCCTACAAACATAACAGAAAGGAGGGGGAGGACTAAAAGAACCCTAAAACTCACACAACACTTCAGTTTCTCAATACTAGTCAGAATTTCACAAACTTGACCATGTGAAAAAGGTAATTCTATGACTCGTGCAACTTAATCCAGTTTCATGGCACTCAGACACCACTTGACAAATGAAATCTATTCAATAAAAAGAACCACAAAAATAACTTCAATGCTGGCACTCCACTAAAATCTACATACCACCCATGGCTGCATCACCAATAAACCCAGTACAAATCATACAGCGACTACAATTGGGCAGTACTAGATTTAGCACTCCAAACAAGCACAGACAACACTTTTCCATTGAAACCCATATAGAGTTCTAGAAAGTGAGAGAGAAAATGAACAGAGAAGAAGAAGCAAATACCTTGGAGCTGATTGAACTTGATGCTTTTATCAAGCATTCCCACAGATCCCGGACGTTTGGAGAAATACCCATGATTGGGGTGGTACAATGCAGAATGAATGAAATCCCTCACCTATAATTACCAACAGAAACATCTCAAATCCAACCAAACAAATACCCCATTAATGCTAACAAACCAGAAAGAGATACAGCTTCCATATAGGAAAAATATAACTCACAAGTATTGGGGTATCCCCAATAATGTCTGTAGAAAACGATGCTGCAGATGGGCAAAGAAAGGATCCTTTAAACGAAAAGGCTGCAGTAAACGCATCCACCCCAATATCAGAAATCAAATGCAATGCCCAAAACGGAGAGAGATCATATAAGATTGAAAGGGAAGCTTTTTGAATACCTCTGAGATTGAGGGACACAAGTAGAGGAAGCCTTCTGGGGAGAAAGATCATCTTTTTTTCTCAATGTTGGGAACTAATTGCGGTTTGAAGCGACGCAGTTCACTGTAAATTGAGAGAGAACGCAGGCCCTGTTGAGTGTTGCTACAATGCTACTTGCCTCTGCACTGTGTATTGCGATCGTTTTGCGGTAGCCGGCCCTGACCCGACCCGCCAACCCAACAGTCCCGGGTTTGAGTCGAACTTGGTAACTTCACTCGCAAAGTGAAAGTAAAACAAGGCTAAGGATAAAATTAGCTAACAATTAGTGAAAGGAGAATGTAGCTTTTTGGTTTTTTATTAAAATAAATGGTTTTTGTCATTTAGTGATATGAAAGATTAACTTTTTTATTTCTTCTAGTTAAAAGGTAAGAGTGTTTTTTTAAATATGGCACATTTTGATTTGACTCTCTATATATATTAGAATAATATGATTCGTTTTGCCATGTAGGTAGGTAGGAAGCTCTCATTTTGAAAAAAAATACAATAGAAAAAAAAATATGAAGCTTTGATGTGGGCTCTCCCCAAACTGATAAACTGTAAAGTTATCCATTTGATAAGTTTGAATCCCCTAAAATTTCTTTCTCAAATTTATGATATTTTTCTTAAACAAATTCGACTGTGTAAATTATCTCTTTGAATTCAAATCTTAATTCCTAAAATTCCTCTTTTATAATAGAAAATATTATCCCCAAAGAAGTCATCCTAATTACCAAAATATCTAGAAAACATTACATTCATGCCCTTACCACCAGCATGCATAAGTGGCATAGCTAAAAATATAAGTTTTCCTCCTCTCAAAGCGAAGGAAAACTTGCAACTGCCATAAACTGCATATCTACTTGTCTATATAGTCGTAACCGTGTGCTTGTAAGTTTTCCACCTCTGGAGTGGAGGAAATTTTGCAATTGTGCTTGCAAGTTTTCCTCCTCTTGGAGAGGAGGAAAAATTGGCATTTCCTATGGAAGCGGACATTTCATTTTCGTTTAACATAAAACTAGCAACAAAGGGCTATGCTAAGCCTAGGCCTAAAAATAAATATATATTAAAATTTGGATGATGAGTATTATCAAAAGAGAATAAATCTCAAAGAAAAGCAAACTTATAAATAAGAAACGAATATTTATGATTTTGCCTTCTATTTAATACATCTAGTGAGAGTCAAAGATATTGATGCAATGAAATAGAATCACTAAATTAGATTAAGCTAACGTAAAATAATAGCTATTAAATTTAGCTTAAAAAATATAATAAGAAATGAGATAAATATTTATGCAAGTCACTTAAATGAAGATCAGTTCAAAATGGTATAGGAATTAAAAAAAAAAAAACCCCATAACAATTAATTACTCTCTTGATTTTTCAATTGTCTAGATGGAGTACTCAGTATAGCTCACTTTAGGAAAAATCTAAACCTAAAATATTATAATTAGAGGCAACGTATTGTTTAATGATTTAGACTGATTCTTAAGTGGCCCTTCTAATTTCATAACATTAGAGTGCTTGAATAATCGCAAAGAAAAAAAAATCTAAAACCTTATCAGGTTTACAATAAGGCTTAAAAGTATGCATAATATAGATGAGTATTTGGTGAGACTACACAATGTGGCCCACAAAGGAAAGATCCGGACCCCCAAAAAATATATCAACTCAGATTTTACAGATTCATTAAATAAGCGGGCTGCATAGTGGAGCCACTTCACAAGAGACGGTGGAAAACCCACTTGAGGAATATATTTGCGAGATTTGGAGAATTGTATCTGAGTTGTGGAGATAACATCGATTGAGGCACACCCCCTAAACAAGTGTGGGTTTTTTTTTTTTTTTTCATTTTTTCTTGATAAGTATTTACTATATGACAAATTTGCCCATATCACATTTATATATTTGCAATTTTACTTTTTTAAGGTTTAATTGAAATAGATCTCTTTTAAAGAAATCTAATTGAATTCAATCTATTTTAATGAAGTCAAAGTTGCTAATGGATTGGCAAGTAAAAACAAGTGGATTAGAATAACAGTCCAACCAATTTGTGGGACCCATTTAGCCACCTTTTCACACAATAAATATTAGATAGAAAATGGTACTTTGCTTATCTATCGCCCAAAAACTCAATGATCGCGACCATTGAATAATGGGTAGGCATGATGAACAGTTGAACTGAATTGATTGTTATTATTATTATTATATATGATAGCTTTGGTTAGAGGGGCCCACCTAATCAAGCCAAATATTTATCTTTCCATTACTCCTTCCCTCATATTGCTTCCTCTATAAATCTTTTTTTATTCATATTTTAATATTTTTTGTTTATAATTTTTTTGATATATACAGATATTGCTTTTATATTGACATATATGTTATTTTTATGAGTGTTTTAATATATTTTCATTTGAGTTTTAATATATTCCATATATATTTTTATATATTTAATTTAAAAAATATTCCCCAATTAAACATACATTATAATATTCATATAAGTTCTTAAATATTATAGGAATTTACCTAAAAAAGAACATTAGATGGTCACTAGACGAAAAAAGGGACACTAGTTTATATGCTACGAAACTGGTATTCCCGCCAAACTTTTATCTTTTTTGCTCTTTTTCGACGAGCGTCGTCACTCATTTAAATGGGATCAAGTGTTTCAAGATTCTGCGAAGAGACGACGTCGTCGCTTATTCTACCCCTTCAGCAAGACTGCATAAATAGCTGGGGCAACGACGTCGACGCTGATCCTAGTGGGTTTTTTGGATTTTTTTTTCCCCTTTTTACATTACTTTTTTGTGGGGTTCCGATTAATGACGCTTGCCTTTTTATTTATTTATCATCTTATGGGGCATTTAGAAGTAGGAAAATTAATGGGTTTTTTAAGAGAATCAATCGATAAATTTATAGGCTTGAAGCTAAGCAAATTGTAAAGGAATTGCAATATGTTATCATCAATATCATAGGCTTATTGGGAAATGATAGGTTCCATTTAAAAGTCATATTTCATTAAGGTTTGGACTTTGGAGTCTACCAAACTTAGCTTCAGGGAGTTCACTTCACCATTCCAAATTTTGATGGTCCAGTTCACATGGTTTGAGCTGATTCAGGCCCGGAGTTTAAGGTGCGGACTTATAATCCAATGCATTATTGCTCAAAACAAGTGATGGGAATGACACATCCCCAAGTATCCTCGAAACTGATTGAAGAGTTTATGGATGACAGAGTCTGATAAAATAACCACTTGAAACCGAAAAAAAATTATGAATGAATACCAAAAAGAGTTTGGCACCCGTATCACTTACAGAAAAGCACACATTGTAAAAGAGATGGCGTTGCGTGTAGTTTTGTGGATCATACTTTTGTGGGGTAGCTTTCTAACATACCTTGTATATATCCCTTGATGTGGATCATACTTTTGTGGGGTAGCTTTCAATCATACCTTGTATATATCCCTTGATGTGGATCATACTTTTGTAATACAACTTTATATATTATAGTTTTAACAAAATTGTCATCAAGTTACATATTTACATCAATACTTCTTAATATTAGATTCTGTGAAGCAACGACGTCATCATATATCAAAGGACATTGTCTTTCACTAGCTTCTGCGAAGCAACGACGTCGTCACATATTAAAGCACATTTTCTAGCACTCGCTTCTATGAAGCAATGACGTCGTCAGATATTAAAGCACACATTCTTCCACTAGCTTCTGTGAAGCAACGACGTCGCCGGATATTAGGATCATTCCTATTTTCGGAGTTGAGATCAGACAAGAAGAGACAAATAAAAGACCTACATCGAGGAGGCACGCCAAAACAAGAGCGGCCAAGACAAACATAAAGAGATCAACAACATTCCCATCTCAATCCACATTCATTAAGATCATCTCAAGAAAAGTAATAGAAGAAGATGGCTAGTCCTCTCTTCCTCCTCGTGTCCTGATTGTAGCCAAGGACAAGAAAGGAGAGTTCTCGACCGTGCAGGACCATCGACACAGTTCCCCTCTCCAACACGCGCCGCACCATCATTCATGTGCCCCCTGGGGTCTTCAATCAACCCATCTACGTGGCCAAGACTAAGAACTTCATCACCCTCGCTGGCTGCTGCCCAGAGACCACACTCCTTACTTGGAACAACACCGCCTCCCACATCGACCATCATCAGGTTTGTATGTGGGCGTGGGGGCCACATTCAACCATCACGATTGCCTGTCTGCTAGGGTTTGTATTCTCCTTTTTCTTTCTCGGAGGCTTCATGTTGTTTGGTGATTTGGATTTGTTTGATTTTCTCAGATGTCTCGGGTGATTGGGGTTGGAACGTTTGGGAGTGGGTCTGTGATTGTGGAAGGTGATCTCACCCATTACAGTAGCGATGCGTCTGGTGAGCTGATATCAGAGGCTTATGCACATACCCCTCCACGTAGAGAACCTGAGCTCTTCTAGTTGGCTGAGGCACGATCCAGAAGCCAAATCATCTGGCGACTCCCATATGAGAGGTTTGCTTCAAGGATTGTGTCGTCTCCTTCCTTGAACTCAAGACATGATCTCTCAGGCGTTGAAGCCCAAGTTCGGAAGCTAACTGAAGATCTCCAGAGTGATTCAGGTGACATGCAACGATGAGAGGAAAAAGGGGACAACGGGGAAGTGGGGTTTCGGGGCACTTTTATGGGGTTGAATGGTGCAACGATGTCGTCACTTGTTTCGATCATTAATAATAATAATAATAATAATAAAAAACGGAAGTGGCCACATTGCCATATTTAGTAGTGGCCCATTTTTTGTTTAATGGCCATCTTGGGTCCTTTTTTAGGTAAAATCCTCTAAATATTATATAAAGAATAAACAGTAAAGTTTTATTTATACATTTTTAAAATTGAGGAAAATGATATATTTGTTTGTTTTAGATTTTTTTTTTATTTTGTATCTCAAAAGACAGCCTTAAATTCAATATAACTTTATTATATTTGTGGGCTCGGGCTAAGCACCGGCTTGTGTTGCTAGTCTTTTTATTGCCTTTTGAAATCATGCTTCACTCCACCCCACTTCACTAATGAAGTGAATTTACCAAGCAAGTGCATGGTTTGTATCAACCACGAAACAATGAAATGTGCAGGCCTATGTGAAGAAAATACTTAAAATTTTCATTAATATTAACGGGTTTTCTGATGCCACTCCGGCCCCCTTGTTTCCACCCCTAGTTGGTATTAGCTAACATGGTTGGAGAATAAGTTGGGTTTAGGTTGAATCTGTTTGTACTGCTTGACATGCCAGGCCAGGCCAGGCCAAACCCAACTAATCAAATTATAATGTGGCAACCCAACTGGGGCCAACCTGTTCATTCAAGGTTGGGATTGACCCTTTTCACTTGCAGGTTAGGCTAGACTCTAGAGCATATAAGCATTACCCTTTTGATAAATGAGTAATGTTTTGGGTCGTGTATATACATGTAACCAAAGTTCTCAATAAGAACCAATGGGATCTGACTCATTACCACAACTACCTACCTTAATCATGGACCAGACGGGTTGAAAAGTGGTGGAGCTGGAAATTTTCCTGGGGGTGAAAAAGGATTCGGATGGGATGTAAAAAACCAGGTAGTAAATTTTTGTTGGGTTCAGCCCTATGGTCCAGGTAGGCCTGGTCTGCTAGCTAACTCGAGCCGGGCGTAAGTGTTGAGCAAACCCAGCTCGCTTACTGTCATGGCGCAATATTGTAGCTGTCCTTGACCATCTAATAAGCTAACTTTAAAAAAGGGTGTAAATTTTGAAGATCTGCAGCACTCTATAAAATCAGCTCCATAGAAAACTTTTTCCAATTTTTATGGAAAATCTTTCCTAACTTCCCCCATTGGAAATAATTTTTTTTGCTGAAAAGTTATTTTTTTAATTTTTTATATGAGGCAAAGCAGCTCTGCACCAAATATAAAATTTTAAACACCATTAGAAAGCATTTCACTTTGTATACTTTTTCCTCGAAAAAGAAGCCGCACAAATGTGTCCAATGTAAATCAAAAGCATCATTTAATCCAAGCCTAGCCTATATATTATGTCAAATACATTTTTTTAGGTATGTCCTATACATAATTGACATAGGGGATATTCCTATGCATCGTTCCCTACAACGTAGGGGATATTCCTATGCATCATTCCTCACCATATGGTGAGGGACAAACTTAATGGGGCCCACCTAGTGATCACCTTCTAATCATGGGACTTCTGAGGGATATATAAGAAGAGACACCTTAGATGAGATCATATATCAAATTTGGGGTCAATTCAATGCCTCTAACCCCTTCATCTGTGGCCCACAAATTTAATGACTTTATACTAAATGAAAAACTTTGACATTCGATCCAACGGTCCAATCCATTTGGATAGATGAAAATTCAATGCGTCTAGTGTACTTAAAGGGGGTTCTATGTGTGTGAATGGTTTAGATGTGTTATAAAGTCAACCCTACTATGTTGTCCCTCACCCTACAACATGAAGGGTATTCCAATGCATCCTTCCCCCACCATACGGTGAGAAACAAACTTAACGAGGCCCACCTAGTGACTTACTAATCATAGGACTTGTGAGGGATGGGAAGAGACACCTTAGATGAGACCATATATCAAATTTGGGGTCAATCCAATGCTTCTAACCCCTTCATCCGTTTATCATGTACGGATAACGCATTGCGAGTCAATTATACATGATAAATAGCATGACAATAACTATGACTTCCTTTCACATCCACTTCATGACATTCATCAATAATTTTAACTTCTTCCTTCATATATGCTTTAGAGTTTTGATTAGTTTCAAGAAAATAATGGAGTACATTTTAAACTTTGGTAGAGCTACATTAGACTTTGTGTTGTATTTAGATCAGTTACTATCTTTCATTAACCAATATATTTAATTTATCGAATCTGATTTCATATCATTATTATGTCATAACATTTATTTTATCATTTTGTTCATAGGTACATTTGACAAGATAACTAAGATAACAGTGAAAACTGACAGAAAAAAAAGGTAAAATCATATGTTTTTAGATATAAATTTGTATTATTATATTTTATTTTAAAGTCTTAAATAAATATTTGTGTCTTAGAGATATAGACTTGAGAGTTAAAGTTGTGATTTGCAACAAAGGTTACCGGGATAGTGGGTTAGGGTTTTTCTAAAAAACACGAAAGATAAATGAGAAGAAACATACGTAAGGAACATATAAAACTCAACTCCTAAAAAGGAAAAAAAAAAACAATATGGAGACTACGTTGTTTGGAGCATTTTCTCAACTTAGAATTCAATTTGAAGTCAATTTAGAGATTTACCATGCAAAAGCATAAATAATCTCTTACACTTAAATAAGAATTAACTTTTGAATTTCCAAACCCCTTAACCTTCACATTTTGCTCTTGATGATTGAATGACCTCTATATTTTGCATTTATACTACTCTTGACCTTTTTTTATTTTAGACTCACTACAAGAAGAACCAGATCAAACCAGAAGTTACCCGTGAGATATGAGGATATCTCAAGGGAAAGAGTTGAATTTGAGACTTGTTGACAAAATCCAGGTTTGCTTAATTTATTCATGTAAAATATGTAAGTGTTGGTATAATAGTTTAAATTAAGCTTTTGGCATTGGTAAACAATGCAACTTGCTAGTTGGAGTCGTGGACTAGAAATTCCAATTTCTTGAATATAGGATTGAAATGTGATCCCTAATCTGATCATAGCCCCAGTTTTCGCATAATTAAAATTTTCAGTTTTAGAATCCGTGATCGAGATTCTCATCTAGGTAGAATATTCCAAATAAAAGATAGATTGTTTTTCTTATTCAAAATGACAAGACTGGGATAAGAATAGATTTACTAGATGTTAGCCAAAGTAAAAATTAATTTGCTCATCCAAGTATCATTTTTAATACGAGATAGTAAAATAGGTTTGGTTCAGGTTGCTAAACATGAGCTTGATAACCAACCAAATCAATATGAGCCTATTGACAACCCAAAATGCTCAAAATTTATACTTACATCTGTTAGGACAATGGACCACCACAAACTCCACATTGATATGATATTGTCCACTTGAGTTGCTCTCCTCGATAGAGCGGACGGATGAATGATCGTTTCTTGTTAGGACAGTGGACCACTACAAACTCCACATTGATATGATATTGTCCGTCCAACTTATATGCCCATGATCTTTCCCAATTCTAGCCGATGTGGGACTTTGGTTGCACATCCCCAACAACATCTACAGTCAAACACTCTTTATATAGCTCTAAAATGCCTACTCCCAACTACATTAATCTCATTGAAAAAAGGGATTTAGATATATTAGTCCTTCTTAAATCCAATTATTCCAATTTCATGATTGAAATTCTGATAATGTCATAGAGTGATCCCTTGACTCTAGCTAATATTTTTTAAATTCTTTTACCTCATATCCAATGATACTATAGTATTTATCAATTTTAGTATCATGCACCTTTTGCAACCAGTAAGCTAATTCACTTTTTAAAAAAATATAAAAAATAATATTTTATGAAAAGTAAGTAAATACAAATTGGGGCACCATTTCTCAAGTTCTATCATTCACAAAAAAAAAAAAAAAAAAAAAAAAATCCATGACATCAGATATCATGAGATTCATTAGTTTATGTGACATACACCACTATCCATTATCATGATGTCATGGGGTATGGGGCAAAAAAAAAATTTTAAAAATGTTAACCAAAGGCAAGTAACTCTAGTGATGATATGATCAGAATTTCGATTGTAAAATTGAAAAAAATGAGTTTTAGGAGGACTAATATATCAGAATCCCTTGAAAAAAATAAATAAATTTTGACTTAATAATGAACGTGGCAGGCCTAAATGGGGACGGCCAAAAACCAAACCCATATCGAACCTGGGCCAAAAACATCTAACTCATGCCTGACCCAACCTAGACAAACTGCCACCAAACCCATCCTAAGAAGGCAAGTCCGCCAAGTCGGGAGGAGATCACCCATTTAACCCGACAGCTAGTTGCCTTTCCTAAACCCTGTAACCATGGTTTGACCATTCGAAACCCAATTTCCTAACCACTGTTATTCAATGAGGTGGACGTCCTCAGGATTTCCACATTATCACTTGTTACAAAAGCTGAAAGCAAATTATACTCTCCGGAGGCCTCGTCTTGAATTTTAGTTCCAAAATCACAATGATGCACAAGCAGTATATATGCCAGTGCAAGTGTACGTGCAACTATTTTAATTAGCGGCTCAAGATCTTGACTGCAAAGTTGTTAATATAATAACATCTATATCCATTTTAGTACCTAAGTTGAATCATCCAATTCGCATAATCTATGACCCTTATGGCCCGTTTGTTAATTTAAATAGTGTAGTGAAGTTGATGTATATGCACATCATTATTTTTTACGGGTGAAAAAGTGAAATAAAAAGAATGAATAAAATATAAGTGAGTTATGATGTTATTTTATTTTAGTTGTTTGGGATGGAATATTTTTAACTTTTTGTATGGAGAAATGTAATTTTTTTGTCTTTTGGTGAGTAAATGTAATTGCTTTTTGACTTTTTGTTGGAAAAGATGGAGAAAGTTTTGGTAAAAAGTGATTTGATGTGATGTTTAACTTGACTTAATTTTAGAAGTGAAATTAACAAACGGCCCTTAAGAATGCATTGGAACTCAACTTTCACTACCCTTACATCTTTTTTTTTTTTAATTTCATCTATAACACCATAACAAAAAAAAAAGAAAGAACATATATACTCTTATTATTTTAAAAAAGAATTTATAATTTTTTGTTGTTTTAATCCGAAGATGCAGACCTAATTAACCAAACTAATGTCAATGCAGTACTATATAATTAGTAGGTGTGTGAAACCATATTTTCAAATCATGAGTACTACGGTCTCGAGCTAATTATCAACAAAGTTCATCTAATAAAACTAAAACAACCAGCATAGAGCTATGATCTTTAAAAAGTCAATAAAACCAACTTGCTCATGTGAGACCTTCCGTTTGAGACCACATGCAAGAACATGAACACACGGATATGCCTTTTCTTAACAGTATTAAGTGTGATTCTTAAAGAAAAAACGCCTATTTAATGACCATCAATAGCTCTCCAGCTTCCCTTCTAACTTTTAGCACCTCTTATGGCAGGACAGCATTTTTCTTTTCTTTTGATTATAGTACTCAACTCACACACAAGTTATATGAATCCCTAACCAACCATGACAAGAAGTGGATCACATTTCTGTGGAAAGAAAGATGTCTTTATCATTGAACCATTAGTGGGTGAGCCATTACTTAGAATTCTTAGGACTCTCTTTCTTTTTACACTTTGAATTGAATACTTATGTCTACTAAGACATGCTTACTACGTGGGTACGTTTGTCATGTGTCTGTGGCTTAATTTTCTGTTTTTTCCTACTTCCAGCCAAGTGCTTTACTACATAATTACAAAAATTTAGCGGAATTCTCAAAAAAAAAAAAAAAAAAAAAAAACAGCCAGAGAAACATGAAAAAGTAAACAAAAATTGAGTGTCCAATAATTCCCCCCCAATATTACTAAAAATGAATTATAGGAAGATACAGAATGACTACCTAACCATCGGGCCAATAAATTAAATCCAAAGAATATGTATAGTGATGCAAATTAATGAGTATTCAATTAACTGATTATCTGAAGATTAATTTTGATCATTAAAAAATAGATTTAAACCTATTTTAAATTTCAATTGATAAACGAGTATGGGCCCAAAACTCAATCTAAATTTCAATTAAAAGATGGGTACAATTCTTGATCCATATATAGGTTCTATCTGAGCGGGCCTGTTTGACCATATATTTATTATCATATGCCAGATGATCTATTTAATGGTTCCATATATCAAAATACAGCAATTATATGCATTATATTATTCTTTGTCTTATAAATGTAATACACGAATTACTTCGAAGTTAATGAGTCCATTTGGAAATTTACTATTAAAGTAAAAAATAATTTAAACCCTCCATTTTTCATTTTTCAGACAATGGTCAAATCAAAAAGTGAACATTTTCAAATTTCTCTTTTTTTTTATTAAAATAAAGTAAAAAAAACATCTTTTCCCACTAAATGACAAAAAAAATCCACTTTTTACCGAAAAAATTAAAAAAAAATTCTTATCAATCCACTAAAAATAAAATATCATCATAACCCTCTTATATTTTATTTTTTCTTAATTTGATGCTTTATTTTACCTTTATTTTACAAAAAGATTATCACACAGCTTAGTAAACTTGATACACTGCTATACATTGAATAATATCCAAATTTAATCAAAAAGTAAAAAAAAAAGTCCAAACCAGTTTTGGAACCCGTTTTCAATCCTCTTAATTATAACTTTTCTTCCTCTAAACTGAAAACCTTTTATAGAACCGGATCTAGTCCTCTTTTAGGGAACAATCGGTCTACATGCACCGAAAAATAAGCCTGAAAAAGGCCCTAAAGCTCTCCCCTATCCTAGGATCTCATTTCAAAAGGAGATCCTAGGGTAGAGTAGGTTTCAGGGCCTTTTTCAGGCTATTTTTTTTCGGTGCATGCAGACTTTTTGTTTAGGGAAATCGGATACTAGATTCTCACTTAAAAACAAATCACGATCGACTCGTAAACCGACACATCTGCACCAGCCCCATTTAGAATCTCCTCATTTGGAACCCGTCTTAACATGAAATTCATCACATGAATCCAATTCCCAAAGAGAAGCAATTCAACTAAATACCATATACCCAACAAACAAGCAATCTATTTATATAAACTCCCGTTCCAACCTTATATCACATTCAGCCATCTCGTAACGGTATCGGGCTGTGGGGGTGTGCGTCTTATACATAGACGGTCAGTCCTCCGAAAACCAAAATTACAAACATCATGTGATTGATCTCTCTCTCTCTCGAATGCTATCTATAATACCAGAGAGTGTGAGACACAATCCTACTGTCCACAAATCAATATGTCCTTTTCCTTCTTGTCTTTATCGGGCCCCCACTGACCCTCGCCAACACATCACACGACCCATTTAAAACAAAGCAGATGTTGTCAAATGTCTGTTTACGGCATTCGCATAAAAGCAAAAAACCGCTACTTTCGAAACGCGAGGCAGCTGTACAGCACCGCAAAAGGACCTGACCCAAAGCGAGACCGCTGCATCTGAACCGTTCATCTGCTAAGCCGGGCTCGTTTGCAAGAACGACAGTTCGTTGGATGAAGATGATGCGATCGAGGGATTCCTCTGCATTTTCCCAGGATTTCTGATTTCTTGCTTGGATTCCGGTTTCCGAACTTTCACCCCTCGAATCATCTGCAAAATTCGAACGTTGAGAGCTGTGGGGGGAATGCAACAAGAAAAGCTGAGGAAGTGGAGGAAATGGAGGGCTTGTAATTTTGTATAGTTACGTACGTATTTGCCGCATTTAGTATCGGAGTATAAGACTATGAAATCTCCTTCTTGGAGGCCGTTTGAACGCACGAAGTCCGCTGCAACCAACCAAAGAGCGCATGTGTGAGAGAGAAAATAGAAAGTTGCGAGTGAAATTCAAATTCATATACGTGGGAGACGGTTTTCCACGGAATTTCACTTACACGGTGAATTCATTTTAATTCAGCAGAAAAGGAAGACATTGGGAAAATGTGTTTTCATCTCTAGCATACGACTCGAGAAAATAGTTTAGACTTTATCATAGAGTTTCAAATTCATGTTTTGTGGGGAGAGAGAGAGAGAGAGAGTTTTCCACCTAGCATGGTGATTTCATTTCATTTTCTGCAGAAAATGAAAAGGGTGTAAGAGTGTGGAGAATGTTGTCTTTCTAGTTTCTACCGCATGGGATTTTTTCTTTTCAAGGAAAATAATCTGGCACAAGCATGCATTTGTTGATAGTTATCTGAGATCAGTTATGTTTACCTGTATTTTCTAGTAGATACATCCTGCTTTTGTTATTAGGCCAGAATCTGCAAATGAAGAAAGACACGTTATACATAAACATAAATCCAGGTTTATACATTACATACTATTCAGATTTTTTTTTTTTTAGAGTGAAGTACCTGTAACGCATGTTCCAGACACGAGAGGTTCCAATATCTTCCATTGCAATGGGGATGCCGTCTCTTGCCTCTAGCTCTGGAAGATGGGTTTCTGCTTCTTTCTAATAAAATGCAAATTTTTTTAGAAATGACAACAAGAATATCAAATGGTGCGAATATCAAATGGTGCATATCTTAGAGAGTGCACATCTTAGAGAGGTTGTGTAAAATGAAAAATTTTACAAGAAATTTCAACAAATGTGATGAGGTCGTCAAAGGTTCATGTCATAAAGAGGCTACTTAAAATGAAAATCTTGGCAAAAGAAATTTCAATAAATGTGATAAGAATATCGAATGGAGCAGGTCAGAGGGAGATTACTCAAAATGCTATCAAAGGATGATGTCTGAGAGTAAATGCAATTTTTCAAAAGAAATTTCAACGAAGTGAAGTGATGAGAATATCAAAGGTGCAATGTCACAAAGTAGATTACTTTTGGGAGCACGATTCTTCCAAGGTTACCCACGTCGCTTTGCTTCAGTACTTTCTGTAGTAAGAATCTCAAGTTCTTCTCAGGCTTCCATCCCTGCAATTACAAGTACAAACACAACATAAAGTACAGGATTATGGTCTGCATTATTTAAAAAGACTAATAATTTTTACTTTGCATAGCAATCAAAATCCATGAAAAAGGAGAGAGCAAAAATAAAATCCTAGACTTGATTATTATAAAACAACAAAAGGAAGAAACAGCAGAAATCACCTGACGCCCTGAAGAGAACTGACGCTGCTGTGGTTGCATGGGATCTGTACGGAGAGATGATGCATCTGGAGATATCAGCGTCGGAGAAGAAGATGAAGACGGGGTCGGAGCGGAAGACCACATGACCCAGTTACCGGAATCCGCCTGCGGTGTAGCGTTGGTGCAGTTGGGGTTGGCGGAGAGATGGTGGTGCTGGTGCTGCTGCAGGTGGTGTTGGTGGTTTTGATGGCGGTGGTGATAATAGATCCGTCTCTGCCTCGCCATTCTCTTCTTCCTTGCCTCCTTCGTCGCAGAAGGAGCCATTTTCACCAGAGGCTCTCCCACACCATGCACTTGAACCCCACCACTGTTATACTTGTTAGCAAAGCCCAGAAAAGGAGGAGACGATGTATTAGGGAAGGTGGTGTTATAGGGAGAGAGATGAGTCGACCATGAAGAACTAGAACCGAACATCTGATAATCAGGTGGTGGAGAGTAACAGTGGAAATGATTATTCCCAGGAGAAAACACCCCATCACCTACATATCCCATAATAGATGGAGATGCCGGTGGTGGCGGTTGAGAAAACGTTGGATCAAAGGGAGAATGAGAAACCCATTGATTCGGATCAGGATTAGGCGTTTGAAAAACAGGATTAGAAATCGAAACCTGAACAGGAAATGGGTTTTGCTGCTGTTGATGAAAAGGATAAGAAGAGGTCATCGATTGCATGTCTTCTTCTCTCTTCCTTCTCTTTTGAAGATGGTTATTTTGCACCCAAGCCAAGATGAGTTTCAACAATTGCATCACCCCTTCCTTTCCTCCACCCAAACGCCTTGCAGCACACTCGATCGTGGATCTTTTCAGCTTGATGCTCCTCAGATCTTCGGGTGAGATCGATTCCTTGTTTGATTTCAGCCACTCGAAGAAGACCATGGCCAGATCTTCTGACTGTTTCCCCTCTCCATCACCTGATAGCACTTGGTCCTGTTCTTGATTCTTCTGCTCCTGTTCTTGATGATGGTGATTTTGTTGTTCTTCATCGTCCGTATCACATGGAAATAGAGAAGAAGGATCCCAGATGCTGGAGGAATCCAAAAGATCCAATCCTCCGAGCTCCTCCAACACATC
Source organism: Litsea cubeba (assembly GCA_012931725.1). Lineage (NCBI taxonomy): Eukaryota > Viridiplantae > Streptophyta > Magnoliopsida > Laurales > Lauraceae > Litsea > Litsea cubeba. The sequence continues at coordinate 141,593,478 of CM022944.1, forward strand.
CATGCACTCCATAGGTTGATCTGAGGCTGCAATGGCCGTTCCAAGTCCTGGGTCTTCTCGATTTTGATGGTTTTCAACCACCCCATCTTCATTCTCTGCTTTTACAACAGTCCAAGAGCTGGTGGATGAAGAGGAAGCAGAACAAGTTGATGATGATGAAGAAGAAGAATATTTCGACATAGAAGACGAAGTTGATGAAGAAGAGAGACATGGAATTTCAGGGAGAGAAGGGAAATCTCCATAAAAGATAGATCTTCCGTTGTCGTCTTCTACCCACATGCCTTTTCTTCTTCTCTCTTCCGATTCTTCTCTCTCTTTGAGCATCATCTTCATCATGTCCGACCCGATGTTGGAGTTGGTGTAGTCGAGATCAGATCCTACCCGTTCGTGTGTGAGGATGGCGTCATCTCTGCCGTTGGCTTCGTCTTCCATCTCTCGCTCGTAGGCGTCTCTGTCGAGTTGCATGCTGCTGTTCATGGTTTGTGTGATGGGAGGAGGTGTACGGTTGTGTGGACAAAGAGTGAGAGAGAGGTAGGAATTAGTTATAACCAAACCTAATGAGGCGTAGATATCTATCCATCCTTATCTAGCTTTTTTATCTGATTTTATTACTTGTTCTTGAGTTTATGTCTTGTTATGGTATGTTTATGGATATATTGAAGCGGTGTAGAGACGAGGAGTAGAAATGTAGAATAGTAGGCCTGCAAGACATTACTAGAAATCTCATTTGAGCAATTTCTCGTACGGCTTGGTTGTTTGTATTGGAATAAAATAAAAATAGAATGTGATAAAATTTAACGGTTATATTTTTTTTTATTCAAAAAATATCTAGCGGACAAGTATGGATAGGATTTTGGATTCAATATTAATTAGAACTTATGACATCTCTATCTTTATATGTACTTATTTATAAAAAAAATATCAAAACTAATTAGATGGAGCATGGACCCTAGTCACGTAGGCCATGCCCATGCTTAGCATTAGCACGGGTTATTGTACTAATAAGATATTATTTGGATGGTTTGCACTTGTGTGTAGAATCTTTTAACTTTTTTTTTTTCATTTTTTTTCCAAAGTGGTAAATTGACATTGAAATATGATTTAATAATTGGATCTTCGTTTAATTAAAATTCTCAAACATGGATTTTTATAAAACATTCAAACTATGAGAAGCAATAGATTAAGATAGTTTGTATAATTTAATGAGGCTGATTTCTTACTCAAACTTGGATCTTTTATCTTTTGTACACTGATTGGCATGAGTTCATATGGGCTCACGAACAAAGGCCAAGCTCGGATGTGATTATAAAATAATTATGCAATCTCCTATCTGTACGTAGGAGCCCAATTCTTACATTTTCTATTTGTTTTTACTTATTTTTCGCAGGCAAATACTCAATACAATCTTATTTTATAGTGAGGAAGTGTAGATAATAATGAGATGTAAGAGTTACAAATTGGCAAGAATCATTTTCTCAAAATGCCAAGCGGCTCCTTCGGTGGCAGGAAAGAAAACGACAAATCCTACACTATTTCTCTACTATATTCTCCAATCTTCTTCTTTCTCATATAAAAATCTTATCTGGCATGACTGCATAAGTTCACTTTTTTTCTTTCTTTCTTTTGTTGGCATACAATTGCCATAAAATTGAGAGCTCTTTTCTATATATTGTTGCCAGAGATCAAATCTTGATCTACTTCATTAACTTTATAATAAATTTGCAGTTTTCTCTATTTTTTACATAATAGATATAAATTAGATTCATCATATATACACAACAGTTTTTTAATTTTTTTTAATATATATAAGAGATTTAGTAGTCTAATAATTTATGAAAAATTATCTTTATTAGGCGGAACTCATTTGAATATGAATTTCTTGGAAGTCATTTTCATGTAAGTAAATAAACCTTAATCAATGATTCAGTTAGCCAGATATGAGAGTTTAATAGACTCATCAACTTCCTATTTATCATCTCTCAAAGCCATCTTTATTAGATGGAGCTCATTTGAATATGAATTTTTTGGAAGTCATTTTCATGTAAGTAAATAAACCTTGATCAATGATTCAGTTAGCCAGATATGAGAGTTTAATAGACTCATCAACTTCCTATTTATCATCTCTCAAAGCCATCTTTATTAGATGGAGCTCATTTGAATATGAATTTTTTGGAAGTCATTTTCATGTAAGTAAATAAACCTTGATCAATAATTCAGTTAGCCAGATATGAGAGTTTAATAGACTCATCAACTTCCCATTTATCATCTCTCAAAGCCATTTATCATCATCTCTCAAAGCAGTACAAATGGAGGAACAAGTGGAACCCTGTTTGGCATTATAAAATGTTAATGTGAATGCCCACATCACAAACATCTGATTGGATGATGATTTACAAGTCCCCCGTCCACTAGCATCAGTTATTCTGATCTGATGGCAAAGAAGCTCGAATGCATGTGATCTTTGATGATTCTTCTCTCTATCCTACATGTCAAATACAGCTAACTTGCAATTAATCCATAATCTGAAGGGCAGAAAAGGAAGAAGACAGTCTTCCCTATCAGAAGAAACGCAAAACCGCCGCTGCCACGTTATGAGTGCTGATGAAATCAAGTGCAAACCAACGGTCAGCATTGCACCTCACTCATTCACATTCCAGATCTCTGCTTTTTTTTTTTATTGTACAGTTACAACTTTCCGCTGTCTTTGTGGATAAGTTCGAACAGTTCAAACACTCATCAGACCCAGTGGTGTGTTTTTAACAAGAAAGAAAGAGAAAATCTGTCTCTCTAGTTTTAATAAATAAGTGTGAAAGAAGAGTTTTATTGTTCTACGCTCTGAACTGTGCGCCTTCAGACAAACGTAGGCAAGTGAATGGTGCAGGGAGCGGTGCTGCAGAGAATTTAGAGAGAGAAAGAGAGAGGATTTAATGAGGGCTAGAGAGAGATTGGGTACTATAAGCTGTGATATGGGAATAGAGAGAGAGAGAGGAAATGGTCTCTTCTCTCGCCTGTTTCACACGCATTGTTTTCTATTCGTTGTTGGAGCGGCGGGCGAAACAGCAAATGCTACGTGTTGATGGTTTTGTTTAATTACATCAGCCTTTTTCTTTTGGTCTATCGTTTTGGCCAGCTTTTTCTTCACCGTTTGTATTGTTTTGGGCTTGAGCTAGGAAGAGTTGTGGACTGGGATTCGAAGCCCGCCTCGAAAGGATAAAAAGGTATAGAAGGCAGTGTTTTTCTGTCGGGTAGCTGTTGCCAGGGTGGGAATGCTCGGGTTCAACCTCAACTTCAGCTCACCCAAAAGAAGGAAAGAGAGAGAGAGAGAGAGAGAGACGAAAATCCTAACAAGTTGATCAATGATCTGATAAGTTTTCACACGGCAAAATAAATATAATAGTGTCTCGAACAATCCAGTTCTTTTGAAAAGGTGCACCTGGCCCGTTTGGCATTTTATTATTAAAGTCAAGTAGAGTGAAGTGAAATAAAAATATGAATAAAATATATAGTGGGTTATGATGGTATTTTATTTTTAGTTGTTTGAGATGGAATATTGTTGACTTTTGGTATGGAAATGGAGTTTTTTTTATCTTTTAGCTAATAAATGTGGTTATTTTTTAACTTTCTGTTGGAAAAGTTGGAGGGAGAGTTTTGAGAAAAAGTGCTTTTGATGTGATGTTTAGGATGACTTAACTTTACTTGACTTTACTAGTCAAGTTACCAAACGGGTTTAAAAAACATTTGTCGCTTTATTAGATTAGTAAACATTAAGTAAAGCGTTTATTTTTAAGACAAGGAGTCACATTAATAATACGTACTTTAATTCAAAATTTCTTATATATATATATATTTAAAAAAGTAAAGAGCAACTTTTGATCCCCACAAAAGGACAAAAAAGCTCTACTTTCTTATATAAGAAATAAATAAAAAAATTAATATCAAATAACTAAAAACAAAATACCATCATAACCCCGCTATACTTTATTTTACATGTAAAATTACCAAACGGGCCCATTGTTAAGTATTAGCGTCAACCAGTCGCGACTCATGAATTCAAGAAGTTTGAATCACATGAGGTACAGGGGAAAATGCGTGCTGCCAAAAGTCTGCACCAGGTTCCATATGAGGGACCACCCGAAAAATTTTATTTTTTCTTTGAGCTTGAAGAATATTTAGAATTTTTATAAATTTATAAATATATTAATTTGCATGTATTGTGATAATTAATAAGTAAAATTTGCTCCTCCCCATGCACTCCTACAGGGCTGTACATCCACATCCAGACCATCACCAAAAGTGAGACCCCCTGATTTCCCAATCAAATTGAATGAAGAAGAATAGAAGATAATTGTCTGAATTAATAAATATTCATATTAAATACATGAAAATAAGAAGAAAAGGAGAAAAAAAAAACTGTCTTGAAAGCATTTTTTTTCATATATATATATATATATATATAAAACAAGTTTTCTCTAGGTTTGACTCAGCCCTCGGATGAAATGAGGTGACTCAATTGAGCAACTCAATAAGTTTAACAACCCTAACTATGACAATCAACCTATGGGTTACTCTAAGCACCCGAACCGAAAAAACTGGGTATGGGTCTTCTTTCCAAGCCGGATCAGTAAATGGGTTTTCATACGAGTCTACAGCTTGGTCTTTGTTAATAATCAGTCCTGACCTGGTCAGGTTGGGGAGCGATCTAGATTTCAATACCTGTGAGAGATTTTCTCATATAGTGTGTATTTTTTGCATATGAAAATTTTGCTATTGTATCAATTGTATATTGCACTGACACTCCATAATTTCCTCAAAAAACAAATACATAGTCAATAAGTAACATCTAAAACCATGGTTTCAGATGAAATCTTGGTTGTACAGTTCAGCAGCATGATTTTACATTTCCATTCTATACAGTTCATGGGATTGCACATGAACACTTAGAAGTTAAAACAAGATCAAAGCCAGTGGCACGGAAGATCCATCTGATGCATTCATTTCTGCTAAATAAGATCTGAGAGATCAGCAAACCAAACCAATAGGCTTCTTTATGTGGGAGAATACAAATATCAGGGGAGGTAAAACAAGTCCAAAGATTAAGCCCTTGGCTTGACTGTTGAAATTTGTCATTCAGAAGATATTATTATGGACACTTGATAATATCATAATGGGAAGTGTACATTAAGCTATTAACTGGATTTAGCAGTCTCAATCGCAAGAACAAGATCATCAAATTTGGCCCCCGTCACCTCTTTTATAACCTTGCTTTCTTTGAGAATCTTGAATGTAGGAACCACCCTTATTCCCAATTCTTTTGCTAACGGCTGCAAAAATGAATAATCAATTAATCAGAGAGAGACCATCATAAAATATATATATATATATATATATAGAGAGAGAGAGAGAGAGAGACCCTGTTTTCTTGATTGCAATCGAGCTTCATAAAGACGACGTCAAGATGTTTCTCAGACAATTGTTGAAATTTTGGAGCCATCACCTTACAGGGACCACACCTTCACATGTGAATTGATAGCAGTGAATATTAGGAAGCATATGTAACCCGAATACATGTGTACAATACAAAGGTTTGGAGGACTTCAGTCATGAATGTTAACAGCCAGTACCTTGCAGAAAGCAGACATCAATAAAGCTCAAAGCCATGTACCTTAAAAGTATTGTTCATTGTTGAAAAAACACTGTATGGTTGTTCACAGCCATGGTTTCTTGGTTCTACTGGGGCCAAATTAATTTTCAGCTCAAATGTAATAGCTAGGAAAAAAGATCCCGCTCCCATAGAAGGGTGAAAATACAGGATGATTTCTGCTTCTAGATGTCACGGGTGACTGCTGAAACAACTCTGAAAGCCAACCACACAACTGGTGCTGCGGTTGAAGCGTTGTCCCACTAGGGGAGAGGTCCTAGGATTGACTAGAAGAATGCAGTATGCAGTGGTTTCAATGTGCCTAAACCAATCACGTAAAACTACATGCTTAGCGAAAAGAAAAAAAAAAATCCTTGTGGATGAACGTTTAGCTGCATCTCTAATTAACGGCTCTTATACTGTTGATATTTTTTTCTTTTTTGACCCATGACTTATTCTGTAGTCAAATTCTATTCTTATGAACTATGAAAAATTCAGAGCAACTTTAGGGCTTATAAATTAGTCAGAAACTGGAGCATCCTGCTTTTATTCTTATACAAAAGAACCTGCACAAACAATCACTCAATTTTTGCACATGGCCATTTCTTTCTCTTCTCCATCTCTTTTCTGTTACTTTTTACTACCATAATTCTTTTCAAAACATGTATAAAGGGGTGGTAACAGCTTGCTAACTGCTTGTGGGGAGATGTTGGAGTGCCCAATCGGAAGTGACCTGCATCAAAACTCCACTTCGAGCCCCTACTTAATTCACCTTGTTCATAGATGAGGCATCAACGGATATCCAAAATGAACTTCCCTGGTCTATGCTGCTTCCGAAAGAACATGATATTCTCTAATTAGACAAGAAAGAAAGTAAATGAGTCATCTAGAACCTTGGATAATGGCTCATAAGTCAAATGGTTGAAAATTAGCATATCAAAGATAAACCATGAAGTGAGAGTTTAGCGAATCTAAGAGAGAGAATAATTGGCCAAAATTGACAATAACATAGTGACAGTGTTATAGAATTTGAGAATAGGACAAAATAGAGGTTAGATTTGAATGTGCAAATAGGAATAGTGCTTGGTAGGCTAACTGTAGACAGGCTAGCAGATGCAATCATCAAGCTCCACTATGATTGAAGGAACATTAATATTAAATGGTAATTACACATGCTTTGTCTGTGAAGAAATGGGAGTAAAAGTAAATGAGATTTAGATGTACATGCTAAGATGAATTTGTGAGTTACAAGAATTGACAAGATTAGCAGTAAGTACATTAAGAGGAAACTTACAGGTTCAATGTCAGAGAAAAGCAAGGAATGTTATCTAAGATGGTCTACATACAAGGAGGCCAATAACAGACCCTGTACGATGTACTAAAAGGATAGAGGTGAAGGAACTAGGAGAAGGAACCTTGAAGTAGAAAGGAAAGACATGATAGACCCGAGTGAAAAAAAAAATGGCTCAAAAAGGGTTCAGTGGAAAAGAAAAACAACCCCATATGGATGGGAGATGCCGATACGGGTTAAAGCTATTGGTGTTGATGAGCCATTGATGAATTTACAAGTCGAAGGGAAAACAACTAGAGGTTTGAATATTGGCAAGGTTGGATGCCACATATTATATAGCACTTTATAGGGCATGCATGTTGCTGAAGACAAGAATGCCCTTTGGAAGATATCTTTATGCATTACTAAACTCATTTCTTTCCCCATTGTCACCAAGTTTCATGTTACGCCCTACACATACAAATAAAGAGCTCGCACAGTCAACACCTTAATTTCATGGACTAAGGTTGGAGATATACGATGCTATTGCTACTGCATTTCGATTTCGTAAGGAATTATGCCCCTTAAATTAAGCAATCAATGGGTTTTATTTCCCAGAAACCTTTTCATCTTCCCAATCCCATGCAAATGCCCTTTGTAATAATGAGGTGTTCTTTACCAAAAAAAAAAAAAAAAACATCTCTTGCCAATTATCTTATAAGGAATTTTCACCCCTTAAAAGTATGAAATCAATGGTTTTTATTTCCCAAAAGTCTTCATCTTCCCAGTCCCATGCAATTATGCAAATACCATTTCACCTATCCACCTTGCACAACCACCTTTTCCTCTCCATTTTCGTCATCTTTATGATCAAACTCTTTCCCTCCAAGTCTTCTCACCCTCTCCTTTTGGTTCGTTTGCACTCTACGGTCAACCAACATGGCAACAATTGCAATCCGTAAGAGGCATGCAATATTTTTTGTTTTCCTTCGCAAATATTTTATTATTTAATGAGTTCTTTTCTTTTTTCACAAATGTATGGTTGGCTAAGGCACCCAATTCCATTTGTAGGCCACGGTTTAGATATATATGCTATAAGATTTTTTATCTAATGGTTCCCACCAAGATGGGTATTTGAATGGTCAACGGAACTTTATTTTCGGGCACCGTATAAGGAACCAAAACGCATTATACTGGATAAAGACGGACCCGGCCAACCCAATATAATATTGTCCGCTTTGGCATTATGAGCCTGACTACTTTGTTTTTGGGCCCCCTATAAGGACCCAAAACGTGTTATACTGAATAAAGACGGTGTCCTCTATATTAGCCCAAGCTCTGGATGCTTCATGAGCGATGTGGGATCTTACATGATCAAAAGATTGCAAACATCCATTCCTTGGCCTTCTTTTCCTTCTCATTCATGTTTTTTTTTTCTAAATTATCTTACTTGGGCTTAGGACAACTTGACTAATGGGCAGGCTCGGGCCTAACATATTTGAAGCAGGCTGGGCTTGGGCTAAGCACTATGGCCCACGTAGGGCTTGGGCCAGATATGTGCATGTGTTTTTGAAGTTAGGTCGGGCCCAAATATGCCTCAGCCCGGTCCAACCTTGCCCATGAAAACAACTAATCCTTAAGCTATGGGTTTGGTATCAGCTAGGAATCTAGGATTCATCATTAGAAGTGCTTTTCCATGAAACTTGTGAGCAAGATGGCACAAAAACCCTTCCTAGAGCCTTCCCCTTGCAAAAGGAGAAAAAGTATGTTTTTGGACTCGAAAGGCGTCACACTATATGTAGCGGGCCTATTGACTGAGATGCTATGTTTTTGGACTCAAAAGGAGTCACCCTATATGTGTCGGGCCTATTGACCGAGATGGCCAATGTATCAGCCTATATGCATACATGTAGACATATTCGCTGATCATTATGATTTATCGATTCCATGACCTTTACCAATTGCCTCCAAAATGTGTCGACATTTGTGATTCAATATCACTTTTCGAAGGGCTCAAAATTTGTTGGACATTACAATCCCCAATCGCATCCAACCCCAACAACAGTCCCAGAATTTTTTTTCAATGACCTAGCAAAGCCCCTGTCAACAGTCCTATACAGTACTGAAAACTCTCCAGAAACCTTACCAAATTGCCCCTCCAATAGTTCTTCAACAGTCTCTCAATCCTGACCCAAATCTGTTCCAGTTCAACAACCCATCTCTGCCCTGTTTCTGATTTATACAATCTGTTATATCAACCTGTTAACATCCCTTTAGACTCTGATAATGCAGTCAGTTTAACCCCAAAAGAGTCTCTTGACAGCCAAACCACCAACAAAACTACCTCTTTACAGCAACTGTCTGTTTGACAGGCCCATTCACATAAAAATCAGTCTCAAAGTTATAGCCCACACAACTAACAACCCAGAAATAAGCCCTAAACTGCAGCCTATTCCAGCCAGATCCAGCTCAGTATCAATCTAGAGACCAAAACAAGTTCCTAAATGCGCGAATACTCGAAGGACAGAACTGCCAAAACAAGGTATGCGTCCAATATTTGGACCTGCTAGAACTCAGGTTCTAGTTGGGCTCAGCTTGAAAAAACTCCCCGAGAGAATCGTTTGATATTCTAGCAATGCATTCCTTCAAATAGTGTTTAGAATGTGTAATTCTGAACATCCAGTTTTTTGAAGAGACCTCAAGGAACTATTATTCTCAATGTGTATGTAGATGATCTCGTGCTAACTGCTAACTAAAAATGATAGTGATGTTAAAAGCTAAAACTGAATTGAAGAATTATCTTGGCTAAGTTTTGATATCAAGGTTTTGAGCTGTTAAAGAAGTTCCCAAAGGTATTTTCCCATCACTAAGTAAGTACGTGGATCTATTTCACTCTATTGGTAATCTTGGTGTAACCTAGTGAGTAGTGACACCCTTGAGGTCAATCATAGCCGAGGATTAGCGATGAGATCTTAGTAAAGATCAAAGATTTTATCATAAAATAAGAGAAGATCAGTAAAAGGCCGATAAAAAATAATAACAATAAAAAGATCAGTAAAGGATAAATTTGCACTGTGTTTATTAGATGAAAAGATCCATTCGAAGATGAATTCACAAAGGCCGTATCCAAAAATCACATGCAGAGTATTTTGGACAAGTTGGGTATGATTGACCTCAGTATGAGGGGGATTGTTAGATTGCACCTTTTTTATGTACGAGCACCATATCATGTTTAGTTCATTGTTTTAACCGTGGTTATGCACTGACTAGGAGTATTTATTGTAAGCAATCTCTTGGTAATAAATTAACTCTTAACACTCTCATGAGGGGAACATTCAGCAGAATAAATTGTCCACTTTTTAGAACAATTTTATTAAAAAAAAGTTTAAAGAGAATGAACCATTCAAAAAATAATAATAATAAATGCCTTGAATGGCAATACAGAAGGGATAAGTGATTCATAGGTTTTGATGGGTTCTTTTTTAAAGATAATGAAGACATAAATTTCAAGCGTTGCTGATTTCTACAACAATTGAAACAGAAGCTCTGCTTTGATAACTAAATTGTCTCAAACTTCTCTGCATTGGTGACTAAAACAATTTGGGACATCTACTGAGTTGTCAACTCTAATGACGATTAGTATGACCAGTGTTGTCTGATCTGACTAGTAGTATCTCTTCACAAATGAAAAATGAAATGTGATACTCTAACTTCATATGTATGCTTTTTTGTATCAATAATTTTTCCGGATTTGTGTGGTTTGGAGGATGTCTAGTGGGTTAGATAACTAGTTATGAGTGTTTCTAGTGGTTTTTGGCTTAATTGTAAAGTTTAGGGGGGTTATTTATGATTTTGAGAGATTGTAGGGGTGTGTTTGTAATTTTAGAAAGCGTAGGAAGTTGGGCCCTTGGTTGTAGTTAAGTTGGTTGTATGGTCCTTGGGAGAAATAAAGGATTTCCCTTGATTTTCCAACACTACCCCTTTATGTCCTTCCACGTATACTACTTAAATGGAGGGTATTTTGGTCATTGGACATTCCATCCATAACAACAAAACCAACTCCATTTCCCCCGTGAAGGCTCATTTCCCTCCATCTCTCTCTCTTTCCTTTCATCTCTACAAGCTTCTAGGGCAAGATCAAGCAATTCCCTTGGAGAATTCATTGGGAGGATTCCATCAAATACAAGATTTCCAGCCCTCTTTCTCTCTTTTCTCGTTGGATCTTTCTCTCTCTATCAAGGTGAGTTTCAATCCTGAATTCCAAATCTAGGATTTTTGTTGAAATCCAGCCCTAATCCCTATTTCTCCCTTGGATTTGGGTGTAGTCGTGTAGGAGCTTTAGACCTTGAGGATTTGGGTTCTTGGGTTCTTGGCTAGAGAGCTTGGATTGGAGAGAATTCCCTTTCTAGGAGACCAAGGCAAGTGGCAATATATGGATTGCATAGCATGCATGTTTATTTTCTATGATTCTCATATTGAATTGTGATGGCGATTGATGTTTGATCTAGTTTCCTTCTATTTCTATGCTCTTTGAATGATAAAGACACTAATGCATGTTGATTGGAACCCTAATTGATGAAGGACACCTTTAATTATGTGATTTGATGACGGGGATTCGTTTGGAATGATGTAATTGGTGTTTGGATGAAGTTGGGATGGAATTGGAGGTGAATCGGAGGGGTTTCGCAAGAGATTTGCACCATAGCTGTAACTTCCGGCTAACCATAAGCCCCCCAAAAAGCTTAGGCATCAGATCCTGGATGGCCACGCATCAAGATTCGGACTTCCGCATTGTTCGGGAATCCAGGTTTGGGGGTGTGACAGAAGGCATTCTAAAATGTTCAATTACTTCATTCATTTTCATATGAATATGTCAATGTTCTACCCATCCAAAAATAGATAAAAGAGAATCTCCAGAATTTCAAGAATTCAACATGCATAGATAGGGTAATAATTATATATCTACACCAATACAGCAAATATGTGATTCACTTCTAGTCAAAAGAAACCATTGGATCAATACATGCCCTATGAATGTTAGTCTTGCTGGCATGAATATCACTAAAATTTAAGTGGCACCCATCCTTGGGTTGAAGTGAATAAGTGATCATCCTCTTGACCCAAGCTAAAATATGAGCTGACCATGTGAAGAAGTCATCTTCACCCATCAAAAAATTATCTCTATGAATTAAGTGATATTTGGGCCAGTCACAATCCAAAGGCCTCATTGACAATGGATGTCCAGAAATCACCTGCATCTAACATACTAAACTGGCGCCTCTGTATAATCATTTTCAACATAACCATCAAGTTCTCCAATCAACAATTGCGAGCAAAAAAAAAAAAAAACCAAAAAGGGAATGATATTTGGTTGCATTGACCCCTTCCATGGAAAATAAGGGTCAGTTTGGATGAGTAGAAAAGGTGGAGAAAACTGTCTAGAGCTCAAATTTTCTACACCTATTTTCTCCCGGATCTTTAACTCCCTCCTATAAAAGCATAGTCATAGTTTCCACGGAATTCCATTTCCACATTGGTTTCATTTTCTGTGGAAAATGGAATCTTCATTTTCAGAACATTTTTTTTCTACACATTCAATTTCTACTGTATAAAGAGAGAGATAGAGATGAAGATACCATTGAGTGTACATGTCGAGAACTACTACTTTATCTCCAGCAGCTCGCACAAGAGGCCAGAAAGTATCCTTGTTCACTTCAGTGACCTGCCCGACTACAGGACCCGCCATATCCAAGCTCGATCGGACTGATATTCGAACCCGTCTCCGCCCTCTCTCGAGACCTCTCGACATCATCCCCACCGTCCGACTGCGGACTCTGGTGCGGAGCGGGTCGGGCAGAAGCATGGCGTTCGGGTTCGGGCAGCAGGAGACATCGGAGTGCATAGGCCGAAGAGACGAGGAGAAGGGAATCTGCAACGCCATCGTCCAAGGAGATGAGTTTTGGAAAATCGATGCTTTGATTCAGCCATTTATATTAGAGGATGTATGGAAATGAATGAATGGTTGTGGCTTGGGTTTGTACATTTTGTGGTCAGTGTTCAGTGAAGTGGACAGATATGTTGTCTTGTCTTGATCTTTTTTAAAATTATATATATATATATATTAATTTTTTCACTTTTTATTTTTTTGAAGAAATAAACCTCTATCTTTTCTGAGATGTCAATGTCAATTGAGAATCTTGATGCTAGATTCATGGAAGATCAATGTTACCTGTAAATTCTTTTTGGTCTTCCGGAGATAATGTGAATGCTTAATTCATTGTTGTTTGGGCGGTCAAAGGGAGGGAGAGTGTCAACTTGATGTAACATAAAATTTGCATGAAGTTTTTCGTATTTATTTCAATTAAGTCTTCGTCATGAAAAATTTGAAAAAAAAATGACAAAAATACTTTTATGATAGGTTTTTATCCTTTTTCAAAATCCACCACCTTTCTTCTCCCTTCATCCTCCTCCAAAGCCCCATATATTAGGGTTTTCCTTAAATTCTACATGATTCATGTTCTTTTTCAAACAACCCATCCAAATCAAATGCAAGTCACACGTGTTTCCTTACAAAGAGAAACACAAAAGAAATGTAGGCCCTATCTCTTGCACGATTTCAAGGTTTAGCAAAGGCTACAATAGTTATAATTAGATTGTTTGGGTTGGATTTGATCATCCATGAATGAAAAGAAGTAGGTATGGGAAATGGCCCTCACTAAGTTGTTTGGGCTGGATTTGATCTTTTATCTTAAATGATTTATTAAAATAAATTTTTTGAAAAATGACATAGGGGTACTTTTATCATTTTTAATTTTTTTCTATGAAGAAAACTTAATTGAAAAAATATGAAAAACTGTTACACTCTTTTGAAATATTCAAATCTATATATACTTTTAGAAAAATAAGATAAAATTTATACTTTTTTGAAATTTCTCATTTTTATACTCTGAAAAAATAATATATTTGTCTTTTAGTGCTTTATACTTAAACTCCCTATTTGTTTTTTTTTATTCATGATTTAATTCCGACTTTCCTTTTACTCTACATGTCTTGGAAAAAATTTCTTTTAAAAAATATATTAAAATTAATAAGAGATAAGTAAACGTGCTATATAGGTGCATTTTTACATGCATGGTCAATTTTATATGCTTACTCCCACAGCAACACGAGCAGGAGAAAATTCAAGTTGGACCAATTTATATTTTATTTCTCTCATCAATTGGAACCCACTCAATGATTGATGTATATATCTTTGTAGCTTGTCAGTTATTAGAGAAGTATTAACGAAGGAAAGCCTATTCTATTGAACTTTAAAACTGTAGATAATGGGGACCTATTTTCATGTTTGAAACTGTGGGGCTAACTAGTTAGCCTGCGGGACCAGCTGAAGGTTTGGAAGAGATCACCATTTTCTTGGTGAGGCCTAATCTAGGCTTGGTTCTGCTGGGTCAGATCTAAGGTTTGCTAACCGTTGTGTTAAGAATATTGGGCCTATTTTAGTTCCTTTTGGCTTGATTGGCTTGGGCTCTAAATGGGCCATTATAAAAGTAGTGTTTTTGTTTTAAAAATTAAATCCCATTTTCATTCCATCTTTGACCTTCCATAAATTCATTGTTATTTATGGTAAAATGAGTTAAACAAAATAAGATTACAAAAAGGAAGATCAGTGGAAGACAGGATGTATATAGTGTTCATTTTTTATTTTCTCTCAACTTGTTTTCGATTTCCTATTGCTCTCATCAATCAGGTCACCCTATCTGTTTTTTCTCTATGCAAAAAATAAAATAAAAAATGGACTTCATCTCGAGATGTACCATGATTTAGATGGTTCGCAGTTGAGTCCAATGCCAATATGATAAAATATTTCTCCTCTGACAATGTCTTGTAAGTTGATGTTTGACTTTATCTGCTAAAGAGGTGAAGCCATAATAATTGAAACAAAAGGCATACAACTGGTTGGAAAGTCCGTTTGGTAATTTTACGCTAAAAACTATAGTGCAGTAAAGTTTTAAATTAAGAAACAATGAAATATAATAAGATTATAATGGTATTTTATTGAAATTTTTATTGGAAAATACTCAATATACGTCCGTCGCACTTGGTAGTGCCTCGGAACATTTTCACTACGGTATCATTCCTCCCGCCAGTTTTTTTTTTTTAGTGACGATAGCGTCTTTTAAAGAAAAACTTAAGTGACGCTATCGTCACTAGTCGTTATATAAATCCACCTTCGAAATCCCTTTTTTCCTCATCTCTAAGCTTCCGTAAACGGTGAATACTCGAAGGTTTTCGTAGATTTGACTATCATACACAGAATCCTGCATCTATTGCTCATCTTAGAGGTTGTTGGCTTCCATTTAAGATATTGGTGCATGTTTTTATACATTTGTGTATGCTTTACATAGTTCTATTAATAATGGGTTCATGCTATTTGTCTTTCATTTCCTCTGGCCTTGTATAAGACTCATCTCAGATGGCTTTCATGGACGCCAATGATGTGCGCCATTTGGATTAAATGGCCTTCGTTTGAATCCCAAAAAAGAATCCAAAGAACCCATCTCTTTCCTGTATGTTGCATCAAATCCATCAATGTGCCCACATTTGAAGTGCAAAACAATTCAAGTTCAATTCTCAATTTGTTCTACTGTTAATGAAATTTATGCCTCAAACATGTGATTAAGATTTTTTTTTTAAATTACATACTTTACACATCATCAATACAATGATTGAAATAATGGGAAAAAAGCAGAATACCTACTTGTACTTAATTTGGTCCTTTTGCAGAGTACTCCCTGTACTTTGGTATTTTGGACTAAACCTACTTGTAGTTCTAATTAACATGCAAATACAAACGGCCGTGACGGAAGATAGGAAATGACGAATTTACTCCTCCATATATAAGATATCTCTTCGCGATTGTTGTTCATTTTTCCCCTTTTTCGCATGCCGCGAGGGTTCTTCTTCGCCACCCATCATCATCACCAAGCCCAAACCCACCCTGTTTCTCTGAGGCTGAAGACCTGATTGCTCTGTACCCATCTTCTCTGCCAATCTATAACTCTCTCATGGCTGCCAATCATCAGAATCCCATGAATCCCGAGTAATTACTAGGAGGATATGAAATCCCAGACCCACCCACAACCGATGCATGGACCTTCATTGCCAACATGCAAGAGGTGTTGAGATCATACAGCGTCCGACTTCCCATCATGGCATAGACATACATCCCAGGTGGGCCACTGATGCATGGATCCGTTGAATGTAGCTAGTAGATCCACAAATGGCACTATATAACGAGGCAAAGCAGATCATTACCAACCTTGGAAACCTTGATGGTCAAGTGTTGAGAAGAGCAATCTACTAGATCAACTTAGAAGTTCCGAGGATTTAGGAGTGCACCAAATGGAAGGAATATGGGGGGGGGGGGTGGGTTTGGGGCAAGGAAGGTATCATAACCAAGGTGATCCAAGTTCATTGAATGATGGGAATGGAAGGTGGTCATAAGCTCAAAGAGAAAAATGAGATCCGGGGAGTGAGAGGAGATCAGATGAGTAAGGACAGAAATGGTAGGGGAGTTAGAGATGCCCCTGCAGCCAATAGAAGAGCTTAATCATTGGATGGAGTAGGAGGCGGGAGACCAGCGTTTTTCCTAGTAACGATGCCTGAGTGAGACACCTTCTATTTTCTTCTGTCTTTTCTATTTATGGGGGTTAGGGGTAGATTGTTGTTATCTTGATGGCTATGGTCCACTTCAAGGACAACTGAGATTTCAGAAGGATGGTTAATGATGTTAGGAATTTTGTGTATTGCAATTTGATGGATGCATTATCATTTTAATCATCATTTGAATTTTCACATATGCATTGATTTTAAAATACTTGAAATCTTGATTTTCACATGCATTGTTTTAAATCTTTATAGAATTCATGGTACATGCATGTTTTGATTTCATACTTGGATGCAATTAGTTTTGAAAAGAATTTTTATGAATCAAGCAAGCCATTGTTTTAAAAGTTTGAAATCTTTTTGGCTTTTTTGTTTCATGTTTTTTTTTAGGCCTCTTAGTTTGATTTAAAACATGATTCCATGCTTGATTTGTTGGCCCAAAAGTCCCCAAATAAACATACTTTAAATATGCAAAATATAGAGATTTTGGTCCAGGGACCAGGTCGACCCACAGTGTGTTCGGTCGACTGACCCCATGCTTTCGGTCGACCGAAAACACAGTAGGTCGACCGAAAAAGATGGCCGTTGAGCCTTTTTCCAAACGGTCATTTTTATGACCGTTGAAGCCCAGGTCGACCCGGGAAAGTGCAGGTCGACCGAAGACTCGCAGAAACCCACTTTTTGGATATAAATACTAGTTCATCCCTTAAAAAAAGTGAGGAACTTTTAGGCCCTCCTTGAGGTGTTTTGAGGCCAAAGAAAGGGGGATAAGCTAAGGGAGGCTAGAGGGTCATTAAGGAAAGCTAAAGCTTGGATCCATTAAGTTAAATCAACAAGTAGGCTTTACTTTCATAATCATATGTTTTCATGCTTTGTTTTAATTATTGGTAAATCTTTGTTAGCATGCTAAACTATGATTTGTTGTGTCCTTAACATGGTTATGTTTTGAATTGATTCATTATTTTGGATGCACCACCATGATTCAAACCAAGTAGGACTCTAATTGGTATATCTATGTGAATCTTGTTTTGGAATCATCTTTGAAATCATATGTAACATGATTCCTATACTTGGTTGAATATTTGGTTGTTGTTTTTCATTATAAGAAAATTACTTTCAAATCTATCTTATATTTTGGATTCAACAACTTTACAAATCACATGTATTTTGTTTTAAAGTTTCACAACTTGTTTAGCTTTGATTGGTATATCATCTTCAAGTTGTATTTTTAAATATATGAGATTTGTCCCTTTATTTCAATCAAATCTATTTGTATGTTTTACTCTTTCAAATGCTTTAAACATAAATTAAGCTTCATTGTTAATTTGATTGAAATCCATATGCATCACATGTTTTGTTCTTTGATTTTCACAACTTGTTTAGAATACATAGGTATGTCTTTTACAAGTTACTTTTAACATGTGATTAGCATTTCCTCAATCATAAATGTTTTGAGCTAAAACTTTTAAAAACCTTTGGCATACATTTATGAGCTTTTATTTTCAAATTGATTGAGGACATCATGCATACACTTTGAGCACACATCTTTGCATTCATATAGTGTTTGTATGAATTAGATTTTCACTTTTATATCCGCTTATTTAAGAGGCAATGTATTGAGCTAAAATTGTAATCTCCATCAAGTGTATCATAGACACTACTTAGAGAGATAACCAGCCTTTTGGTTGTAGAGGTTATTGCTTAGCCTAGAAAAAGCATAATGTAAAGGTTATTGCTTAACCTAGAAAAGCATAGTTGTAAAGGTTATTGCTTAGCCTATTGAAAAGCATACATAGTGGAAATCCGGTGGGGTGTGAAGAATACAAGCCGGTAGTGGATGTAGGCATTGAGGCTGAACCACTATAAATCATTGTGTTATGGTGTGTGCTTTGTGATGATTCTTTTTATTAGCTTCCGCACTTTAGTTCTATATCATCACTTGTGACTAGTTAATTTAATTAAGTTAAAATTGGTCATAATTGGTCACTAATTGATAGCTCACCCTATTCACCCCCCCCCCCCCCCCCCCCCCCCTCTAGGGTAAGGATCAAGGACTTACAAATGAAAACTGAATTGTTGTGAGAAGAGGGATTTGAGGTGGCATCAATGAAGGTGCAATGCTCCAAAATAGAAAATGGATTTTAGGGGTCAACATTGGGTGCAACTGTCTCCTCTAGGTTCTGGGCGGTGTTATTTCCTTGGGCTACAGGGGTTATAGATGAGCATGCTTATTGTAGTGAAGGAATAACCAGAGCTTCATTCTCAGGGTATTGGAGAAAGATGCAGGACAATGCAACTCCTTTGTTTCTGGAAGGGAAAGGGTAAGGTCAGCAAATGGCACCTCTTGGTTACTCCGGTATGTGCCTAGAATTCCTTTTTGGCCTGGGATAGGAGTGACAGGAAGGCATTTACTATCTGGGAGGCCATTGGAGAAGCAAGATGAGCAGGGGAGATTTTCATAATAAACCTCTTCAAAGTCAACTAAGATGCTCTTAGGTTTAGGCTTCTTCAGGTCTAGATTAACCAGAATCCTTGCATAGGTCAGGATTTTTTGAGTAGCCGTCATGTCATCCAGTTTTAGTGGGTGACCAATGGAGCTTGCCATGGACATCAAGATGTTGCTACTCCAACAGTGGTATGTAATACCTTAGACGAATCCACACCGGGTGAGATGATGGCCGTTCAGGAAGATCCTTACCAGGTGTCCAATGAATGAGATGGAGTTTTCTCTTGTCAACAAATAAAGGTGATTAGAGAATGAGAGAGTCTCTATCCTCTGCTAAGGCGAATTTGAAAATAAAGAAGCCTTTTTCTGTGAGAGAGAGAGTTAAAAATAATTTTTGCTTCTTTTACTTTCCCTTTCCTTACATTGATGAAGTGGTGGAAGATTACACCAAGATTTTTGGGCAAGATCTGAACCCAAGTAGAGGAAATGAGAACCTTGTGGTGACCAAAGTGGAGGAGAGGCCATGGGATGTGTATCCCAGTAGCAACTGAATGCAATTTCTGAGGAAGGGGTTTCATGGGTTGAATTGGAATCAGATCCAAAGCCCCAAGTCGGCTGCAGAGGTTTATGCATCTCATGCTCAGGCAAATAATGCTCAGAAATTCAACAATGGTGTTTTGGTGATGGGTAGTGGTGATGTTGATTCGGCTGCACCTGATTTTTGGCATTTAATATAATATCGGGTTGCTCTTCGTGGGCATAGCTGGGCTCTTTTCGCGGTGGTGGGTTTTCTGGGTTTCAGGAGATTGCGGATTTCCAACATCAAAGGTGGGTTTTCTGGGGTTTCAGGAGATGGCAGATTTCCAACATCAAAGAGGATTCTCCGTCCTGATTTTTTTTTTCATGTGCAATTGCAGGGTTTCACACATTTGGGAATGATTCTTTTCACTCGCTGTGAGATGGGATTTTTTCTTTCTAGGGGCAAATATGTCTTTTTGGGCTGATAATTTGGCGCCAGTATGCACAGATGCGTTTTATACGACATACACCGTTAATACTAACAGTTTCCGTTCATTTTGCAAGTCAACTAAAACTACAAGTAGGTTTAGTCACAAATACCAAAGTATAGGGGTTGCTCTGCAACGGCCAAAGTCCAGGTAGGTATAGCAAGGTTGGACATCATAATCATCACTTCCATCATCATAACATCATGACCATTTGATGATCATCACCAATACCACCACCACCATTTTTATCCTGCAGTATCAACAGTACCATTGTCACCACCACCTACATCATTATCATCATTCTAACCAACACTCTTCTTCAGCAAGGTTAAGAGTTGTGGGATTTTTTAGAACAGCTCCTTATCTTAGTGGTAAGGAGTCCTAGTTGTCATTGGGAAGTCTTGGTTTCGAACCTGCTTCCTCCCTCTTTGCATATGTGAGTTTTATAACCTCACATGTGTAAGTTATGTTTATTCTCATCGAATGTGTGAGTTGTGTGTATATCTCCTTACATGTGTTAGTTGTGTCTAAGTCTTCTCGTATGTGCGAGGTTCTATCCTCCCTCTGCATGTGTGAGTTATGCCATGAGACATGAGTCTTAGGTCCCAACAGTTGTGGGATTTTCTTTTTCAACCCTGTTTTTTCAGATGTCTTTACATTCCATAAAGTTTTCTAGAAAAGGGAGATACCAAACAACTTTTTCTTCTTTCTTTCTTTTACAAAACAAACAAGTTTTTAAGCTTAGAAATCGATGTATTATACTCTTTCAAAATCTTATATTATTTTTATGTACCCCAAATGGCCAGGATGATAGATGCATGTATTTAAAATTCCCTTTAAAATCTTTAAAAAATCAGTTGTTTTTCGAAAGGTAAATGTCATAGATTTATGTTAAATTTAAAAATCTATCGATTTTTATATTGGTTTTTATAATTTTTCATTTTGAGAGAAGTGGACACTTTTTATCTTTTAGTAATTTAATCTTTCACAATTGTTTACAGAATTTCATCGTGAACAATCCATTTGTTGCACAAAATTAAATGTTTTAGGAAATTAAGAGCATGTTTTTTAGTAGAATTCTTAAAATTCATTTCTAAAGAATTTGAAATCCTACAAATTTTGTTTCCCCATTGGAATTCAAATCCTCATCTCCCATCTACTATTTGAAATGCTAGACTTCAGATAATTCCCAAGGTTATTTGGAACCGTTGAGGAACTCATATTTCTAACAATAGAAACTATCACTTGAAATGTCCGGGGAACAACCATCATGTTAATGTAAAAAATCTCCAACATAAGAAATTCTTTTAGAGCATGTTTGGTTACGGGCGAGAAATCCATAGATCTAATGATTCTTCACTACCACTGGAACAATGATTCCTTGATGGGGATTTATATAGTTGAGGATTTCACATTGATGTCAGTGTGTATTTATGCATATAGATGAGAAAAATAGGGTTCGGTATGCAAATCCACTTACGTGAGAATTTTCAAGTCTTATAAGGGGTGGTTGGATCTAAAGATCCTAACAAATAAAGATTTTCATTTGTCTAAATCTTCAGGAATTTACAATTGTTAAATATGGATTTACCACAACTTTAAAGAAATCGAAAATATTTTCCCTAAAGATTTGGTTGCCAAACGTGACCTTAGTAAAATAAACAAGTCTAAAGAAAGGCATTCCTATCAAATTAGCTAAAATTAAATAAACAAAACTTAAATTCACAGAATGGCCAGCTAGCATTCTTCCATTTTCGTTGGAAAATTATTACCCAAAGCAAATTTGAGTAATAAAAAAGGCAAGGTCGTCTACATTTCTGTCTTAACCCTACATTATTGGGAACCAACTTACAATGAACTCCTAGTTGGGGCTCATTTCTTTCGAGGAATTTATGGAATTCATGTTTGTTGGATATCAAAGAACTTCAATGCTGACAAGTTCTTTCATTCTTAGTTATTTTATAGTCGTAAAATGCATCAGTTGTATGGGAGGCCTTTGTCTAAATTGACCGTCTAGGATCTAGAGTTCTTTTTCTGCCAAAAGAACTACTGGATATTCCTAGATTCAAAAAATACAAAATGCCTGTGGAAAGTTCGATATGCTTATGGGTTGTTTGGTTTATATGAAAATGATTCACATGTAAAAGAGTTTCCATTATTTATCATTTTTACATCTCTTCTCGTACATCTGAGTACATCCACCAGTTCACTATTTTTAACAAATTTCTCAAAGTTCATGATGAATCAATACATGGGACTCGACCCTCTAGTCATTCTTTGACCTTCGAAAGAAGGTGAACAATTTGATTTGTGGAAATAAGGCATAGAAGTCAATAGCGGATTATTTTTTTTGGTCTACATCTTTTTTCTCAAATATCTCAAAATATGTGATAAATCAAATGATGGAATTTGACAACTCACCTTTTTAGGCTTTCTAAAGAGGATAGATGGTTCATATTGTGATTTAGAGGTCCACGAAAATAGAAAGATTGAGAAACACGAACTAGCCTAAGGGACATTTTTGGCTTGACATTTGTATCATTTACATCCAATGGCTTTTTTATAAAATTCTCGAGATCCACAATGATTAATTCATAAAACCCATGTCCGTTTTCTTCATTCTAAAAAGGATGAATGGTTCAAATCATGAAAATGGGGCAACAAAAGTCAATGGCGTTAGATTTTATAGTCCAGAGTTTTACGATGAAATTCGACTTTTGTTTAGATTAGGATTTAGGGGCTTATAGTAATAGAAAATTTATAAAAAAAAAGAAAAGAAAAGAAAATGGATTGGACCCAAGGGACTTTTCTAGTGTCATTTACACTATTGACATCCAGCGTGCAATGGTTTTTCACAAATTTCTTGAGGTCTATATTGAATCAATGCATGAAATTTGGCCTTATAACCATTTTTGACCTTCTAAATAGGACGAATTGTTTGAATCGTGAATGGTAGATTTAAAGATTTGAAAATTTCCCAAATGTCTTAAAACCTATGATGAACTAATGGTTGATATTTCTCCTCTTACCTATTTTTAGCCTTCTAAAAAGGATAAATGATTCAGATCCCATAGGACACCCAAACCTGGTAGATCCACATTTTTTTAATTTACACATTTGGTGTGATTTGTTTTATCAAGGTTTTAGGCTTTTAAATTTTCAAGTAAAAACGGCTTGATATTCACACTATTTTCACACTTGATTTATGGATTATATGTTTAAATGAGCATAAACATGTGAGTCATTTACACAACTCCTTTTAAGAAATACAAAATCTTTAATTAAAAACTCAAAAAATTCAGATAGCCAAAATTCATCAGGAATTGTAGAAAATAAAAATGGGACTCTAATTAAGAGGTCAATTCAGATAAAGAAATGCACCCAAGCCATGGGTGTGTGTGTGAGCGGAGGCTGGAGTATCAAATGTAGCCGAAGCAGGAAAAAAACAAAAAAAAAGGACCCTAATAATTGGGGTTGAAAAGGAAAAAAGTCTCAAAATTGAGGGTTTTCATTTCAAAATTCGTAAAGGTAAGGGTGGTTTATGGAATTAACAGAAACATTACTTTCCTTGTATTCCCCTCCCCATCATTTCTTCTTCGTCCTCTTCTTCTTCTGAAACGAGGCAAGCCTAACCACCTCCGACGGATCGATGTTGTTGGGAAACACGAAACCCCCTTCTTCTCCTGCTACTGTTGCTGCTGGACCTGTGGAGGAAGAGAAGATCGATCTAAAGACATCCGTTCCTTCTCCCGCCAAGGAAGACATACCTGCCTCACAAGCTATCCCAGCAGAAGAACAAGAACGAGAAAGAGAAGGAGAAGGAGAAGAAAATGGTATTGCTCTTCTCAGATCGGTCACCAGACTTCGAGGTCTTTCTTTCGTACTTTCCGACTTTACTCGTCGTTTTCGCGACATGGAGAACCATCTCAAAAACATCCAAATATCAATCCTTGAAAAGTCCAAAGAGCTCGATTCAATGCAGCCGCAGATGATGAAAGAAGACACACTTCTCCAAAATCAACAAGAACCCCAGCAACCCCAGAAGAAAGAAGACCCACCTCTCCAAAATCAACAAGAACCCCAGCAACCCCAGAAGAAAGAAGACCCTCCTCTGGAAAATCAACAAGAAGCCCAGCAACCCCAGAAGAAAGAAGACCCACCTCAACAAAATCAAGAAAAAACTCATCAACCCCAGAAGATAGAAGACCCACCTCAACAAAATCAAGAAAAATCCCAGCAACAACCAAAGGAAGAAGACCCTTCTACGGTGCCGCAGAACCTCAAACTCATATGCAGCACCATGAGTAGCGAGGGGTTGCGTAAGTACGTGGCTGCTCGGATGGGTTCTGACATGGGGTTGCTCCGGGATGAGGTCTCAGAGGCGCTGAAGCTTGCGCCCAACCCGGGGCGGCTTGTCCTAGACTCAATTGGGCAGTTTTATCTTCAGGGTGGTAGGGCCTATGCTAGTAGAGATTCTCCAGCATTTGCCGCCCTGAGCTTGGGCATTGTTATGTTGGAGTTTTTCATCCTCTCTGGGTGCTCTAAGATTGAGCCTTCTGTTCAGAACCAGGTGGAGAGGGCGGCGGTGGTTTGGAGGAGCAGGTTTGTTCAGGAAGGTGGGATTTGCAATGCCAGCTGTGAGGAAGCGCTAGGGCTGCTCCTATTTGTTGCTGCCTTTGGAATTCCTTCGGAATTTGGGCCGCGTGATGTGTGTGAGCTTGTTAGGGTGAGCAATCTTAGGGGGAAACCTGATGTTCTTCGCCGTTCACCTCTGTTCCTTGGCAAGTTTCATGGTATTTCTTTCAATGCTTGCTTGTTTTAACTTGACTGCTTCTCTAAATGGAATTATCTTTTCATGATGTTTGAATTGTGTTCTAAAGTTGGAAGAGCTAACTCTGATAGATGGGATAAGGATTTAGTGCTGGTGACGAGTTATTTTAAATTTTTAAGGAGGTCAAAGGAGCCATAAAATGTAGGATGTATAATAAAAGGGGAGTGTATAGTTTCACAAAGAAACTTTGTTAGGAGATCCTGAAATCAAAGGGATATCCATTGTTCAGGTTGGTTTCTCAATCCTACAAAAGGCGGAATTTCGTACAATCTTGGGCTCGTGGGACTGAGGGGTTCTAGGGAACTCTCTTTTGTTAACCCAAATGTCAAACATCTAACAGCAAAACCTCCTACCAATATTTAATGGTTTATATGTGAGACCCCAATCCACCTGAGTAATCCTTTGAGGCAAGATAAGGTCAAGTGATCCTATGAGCCAATAAAGGGGAATCCGCAGGGGTAAGGGTGGAGTGCTGCGGTTAGTACCGTGAGGCTTTGTCCATGTACTACATTGGAAATATCCAAGTTCTAACCCTAGGCTTATAAGTCAAACCCCGCCTTAACTCAACATGATGCGTTTTAAAGCTGTGTGGCCCCGGATCCAATAAGAACTCTGAAGTTAAGTGTGCTTGGGCGGGAGTACTACTAAGATGAGTGACCGCCTGGGAAGTCCCCTTGTGTGCACCTGAGCCAAAGTGGACAATATCATGTTAGTTCAGCAGGATTGTGATAATTGATATCAGAGTCGAGGACAACTCTTTTCCGGTACGTGAAACTGTGAGACCCCAATCCCAATCCACCTGGGTAATCCCTTAAGGTAAGTTAATGGAAGATGAGGTCTAAGTGATCTTGTGAGCCAATAAAGGTGAATCCGCATGGGTAAGGGTGGGGTGCTTTGGTTAGCACCGCCGAAGTTAAGCGTGCGTGCTCGGGCTGGAGCAGTACCAGGATGGGTGAACACCTGGGAAGTCCTCACGTTTGCCCGTGGGTCAAAGTGGACAATATCATGCTGGGTTGGGCGGGGCTGTGACATTATAGCCTATTTAGAATGTAGGATTTCCTCGTTTGAGAAATGAGAACTCTACAAATAATCCAAATGGGCCTTTTTTTTCATTGATTGAAACAGGCCTTATGTTAAAGCATCTTATATCTTTAGATGTCTTGCAGATTTTATTCAAGGGATGGTGCATATGGGATTGCATGTTTCAGCTGCTGATCTCTCCTGTGCTTTGGGCCTAGAGGACAAGTTTCCTCCTAAGTCTCTCTTATCATCCTTTTTAGTTAAGGCCAATAAAACTGCAAAAAACATGAAGAAGCGAGATCGGGAAACAAACGGAAAGTTGGTATGAAGTATTGGTTTTGTTACCATGTTGTCATTTTGTTATTTCGATAGAAAAGTATTATGGTTATATTATGTTCTAATTTTTGCCAGATATGAATATACTCTGTTGTTTTTGTTATCATATTGTTGTTGTTATGTTCTCTTTGTAGAAAACTATAGTAGGCATAGGAAGTTCTAATATGGCTGGTTTTTTTTTTTTTTTTGGGGTACCTCAGCCAAGAGGGCTGGGACCCAAGAGAGAGCCCGCACAAGTGTGGCAGGAAACTGGGTTGAGAATTAGTATATTTAAGGCAAAATATATGCAATGCCAGCTTGTAGGTTTGAGAGTAGAGAAGAGTAGTTGGTCAAAAAGAAATGTTTTAGCATTACGGTGTGATAAATTTGGATATCTAAGAGAAATCGTTGAAGAAAACAATAGTTTCAAGCTGGATATACCATATAGTAATTAGAATTAGCCCAAGGCGTGCAAATTGGAGGCAAGCTAGTGGAGTGTTATGCAATTACCAAGTGCTACTTGTTTAAAAGGGCATTTTTATTAGATGATAGTTGGATGAAGCTGATTGTTTGGCAACAAAGAAATGAGAAACGGCTAATGTAGATTGGTTGAGATGCTCATGCTAACTTGGTTACCTGGGTTTACAAGAAAGGATAGAATTAAGAGAGAGTACACGAGAGGAAACCTAGGGGGTGGCTTTAATAGTACAAAAAAGTCAAGGAATGTTGTTTGAGACAGTTTAGCTACACATGTTTACAGGACAAGGGGAAGGGTGATATAAATGAAGCAAAATAGCCTTGTGTGGAGCCTTGTGTGGAGTATTTTACCTTATCAAGGAGCATTGCAGATTTTTTGTAGTCCTCAAAATTAGGTGATTGATTTATTGATTGAACTTGTATATATAGGTGATGTATCTCATCACTAAAGGATACATAAGAACCTCTGCCCAAAAGTTTCTCTCCAGGTCCCTATGTTGTAGCTCAGCTGTTAAGGGACATAAAAGTGTGTAGGGCGCAAGTTCGAATCCCCATTGTAGCAAAAAAAAAAAAAAAAAGGCTTCTCTCCAGTTTATTTTTATCATGGTGTCATAGCCATTCTTGTAGTCACTTCATAGTGGGGACCATTTTTTTCTAAGAAGCCTGCGTGGAACATTTCACCATCATTGTTCTGAGTATCGAAGTCATATATCAAATCATTCAAGGACAAGAATCGAATTGTATCATGAATCTGAATTTTTTTTCTTATGAAATGAAAAAAGAAAAAAAATAGTTATTCATGATCCATTCTTTTCCATCCGTTGTAGCATAAATACAATGACAAATACAACTATGATACAATTATATGAAGAAGAAGAACGTCATTGTTGTATCTTAATATAGCTCATGTCGAATGATATGTGTGAATAGTTAAATATGTATATCAATATTATTTGGATAAATAAACAAATTGCAATAGTTTTTTTCGTTTTCTTTAAATTAAAAAATAAAAATAAAATCCAAATCATCAACCTTACATGGTTAACGTGTCTCTGAAGTTAAAAAAGTGTGTATGATAATAAAAAATCCAAAAAATAAATAAATAGAGTACAAGACAAAACCCCATACATCCAGTTGAACACTTTAGTCATATTCTTGTTCCATTTTTCTCTCTAAAACGTCGACAAAATCGCAAAAGTTCTTAAGAGGTTTTGTTAACCACTAATAACCATTTAAAAATAGAGATTCTAAAAAGCTAAGAAAGAAAGAAAGAAAGAAATAGAGTATAAGATTATTAATGTCAATATTATTACTATGGGTATTCCTGTTCAACCGAATCACTTGAATTGTAAGATTCAATGAAACAAGTATCGTATTACAATTCACACCTACATCCTAAGATTCACTTGTATATGGGATTCATTGCATTAGGATTCGAACAAATTGTAGAATTTGGGAACGAATCATAGAGGATTTTGATAATGATGTCCACGACTATTGTTTGGTTTACTCATACATTCGGAGGACTCAAGTGACTGTATGGTCTCTTCTCATTAATGGGCTGTAGAAACTATGTTTTGTCATGCAGAAGTTTTTTGTACAATTGCAATATGAGTCCATTATTGAAATGCTTGGAGAATGGCCTTTTTTGGACACGCAGAGCCTGTTTGTTCAAAACATTTCTTGTGACGAAGTCCTGGCTCTGTGACCTTTATCTCCATTTGACAAACCCTTTCCTGATTATTCTAATGCAATTGACCATTCCAGCCCCCCCCCCCCCCTCTCTCTCTCTCTCTCTCTCTCTCTAACAGTATGCTCCCATGCAAAAGGTTTGGGACCAGTGAAAGGACAGTCCTCGGTTTTGTGAAGGCCTCATCCAATGATTGTGTCTCTTCACCTTTGTTTTCAGTGACCTGTTGAGATTTAAGAAATGTCATGTGTGCATGAATGAATGGTGGGATTCGTTTTTCCTTTATCATCCGCCTCACTCATATTTTTCTTGAAAGGGCATCTATCTCTTTGAGACATTTGAAGATAATTGGCAACAAAAGTTAAGAGCATTATGACTGTGGCAAGGTGATAAAAATTAAAAAATCTTTCTTAGGATTACAAAATGCTAGAAGGGCTAGCATGGTTCAAAAATTAAGGCTGAAGGGAAGATCCCTTGATAGTTGATACCCCCAAGGGACACAACCAGCAGAATCACCTATGGACGTAACTCTTACATCATTAAGGGAGAGCCATTACAAGGTGTTGTAGATATCTTTGGTGGGTTGGTTAATTCATATATCTCACAAACTACACTTGATAGGTCATTTATACATGTGCATCTCATATGGAAGCGATGTATCAGATTCTCAAGTGTGTAAAATTGTCACCACTCACCAGAGAGAGTTCTTCTGTATTCCAAGCATTTTCATATGGTTTGGTGCAGCCCCTGTTCTGCGGACGAAATTGGACGAACTCCATGACGGGGTTTGCTTAATCCTAGACTGACTCAAGCAAGAGACAATCCCCGCAAATGGGATTTGACTGGATCCTCAAGGGATTCCAACACACGAGCACTCTCAATCATAGATGAACACTCACAACCAACCATGGGAAACCAAATAATTCTTTATTGAATAATGAAGCCTTCTCTCCTAATGGAGGGATGATGTTTTATAGGAGGGATTGGACATTTCCCTTTCCTAGTTGGACTCTTAGCCTAAACATCTTGATATAAACCAAATCAAACTAAACTAAAAATTTAAAGACTTCTAAATAAATCAAAATTCCGATTAAGACTCCTAATCAACTTAAATTCCCATAGTAAAAAATTGGCTGGACTCCTGGGCCCGGTGGGCTTGGTCGGCCCATGAATCATGGCTCTTGCTTGCATCAATGTTGAGGCGTTTACGGATGCAGATTTGAGCATGATGAGAGGTCTACTTCGAGTGATTGTATATTTGTGGGAGGTAAACTCATTTCTCTGGAAGGAAGAAAAAAAGCATATACTAGCATGGTAAAAAAAAAATAGTAGTAGCCTGATCAAGTGCGGAAGCTTAGGGCTTGTTTCTTTACTAGAATTCAGAGATTTCATGTCTGGAGAATTTCTGAATTCTCACATGTGGGATTCCTGAATCATCCTTTTGTACTTGAGCATCCAGAAATTCCACCAAAAAGCAAAGGGGTTAGAAATCCAGGAATTCCAAAGGTCGTTTGAGACATTTTAGGTGGCTGGAATTTTGGAATTATGGTGAAAAAACATGCATTTGCAAGGGGACAAGCCATCACATCATGTCACGAATTCCCCAACACACCAAATTCTTGTCAGAAATTCTAGTAAAGAAGCAGGCCCTTAGTAACGAGCTATATAGCACATGGGGCCTGTGATATCTAGGAGTTAGGTATGACTCAAAATGAAGCTTCACGGTGATGATTAAGCTACTTAACACATTTTAGGAATTTCTATTTTGCATGAAAGGACTAATCAATTGAAGCTGACTTCAATTTCACTAGGGGGTGGCTGCCTATATCATTTATCGTATGTTTGTTGGATTGGATTGTCGACTGGCTAATTCTTCACTGAGGTTGTTCGAAAAAGAAAGCTGTAGGAGCAGGAGTCTCTAGGCAAGTTGAGCATAAGACATGCTACTTGTGGGGGACTGTAGAAAATAACTTATGTGTTTTCTTAGTTTTTCATACAATTCAGTTATAGTATACACCAGTTAAGAGACATACATGGATGTATATGGACGTATATGGACACGGGCAATATGATCATTTCATGTATTGTTTTAAGGCAAGCTAAGGATCATAGAATATCTATGCTGTGTAGTAAGGGATGAGGATGATATAGCTGTTTCATGTATCAAGTGGTGGATTTTATTTTTATTTTGGTTAAGAGCATCAAGTGGTGGTTAGTAATGCAATAAGTGCTGATTGACTGACTCATTTTGATCAACGCTCTGTTTGTTAAAACCACTTCAAAGTTCTTTCTTCTTTCTTTGACAAACTCACTCTTTGGTAAAAACAACTCTCCCTCTATCATTTCTCTTATTCTTCATTCTATAAAAAATCTATTTTTACAATCTGTGAAGGTGGTGATAATTTCATTCAGAACATGGTGCAAGCTGGTGCAAACCCTTGGTCTCCAAATGCTTTTGTTATTTCATGTGGTGGGGTTGTCATTGTCAGATGGGATCTCCTCCTTTTTACTCTGTTGTGTGATTCCTGTTTGTTCCATCAAATGATTTTTTGGCACGAGTAGAAAATAAATGAAAATGAGAAAACTAATGCTATTGTTCTCTGATTATTCTGTCACAGAAAGAAATACTTGAACTGAAACTGGCTGCCCTGATTTCTGTACTCAAGTGCTTGGAGGACAACAAGCTCAGTTATGCAGACATTGCTTTTTATGATATTAAGGAGAGAATTATCGAGTTAGAGAAGCAACTAACAGACATTGTTCAGAAAAGCATTGAGGAGGCTATTCCCAAGAGAGAAGAAATCCAACATGCAAAAAGGCACCAGCCTACCACTGAAAGGGTTGTTAGCCAACCCTCTCCTTCAGTACCACAGAAAAGCAATGAGGAGGCTGTTCTTAAGAGAAAAGAAATCCAACATGTGTTCTTTGAGGATGAAACTAAAGCAAAAAGGCACCTGCCTACCGCTGAAAGGATTGTTAGCCAACGCACCCCTTCGGTACCACAGAAAAGCAATGAGGAGGCTGTTCCCAAGAGAGAAGAAATCCGACATGGGTCCTTTGAGTATGAAACTAAAGCAAAAGGGCACCAGCCTACCACTGAAAGGGTTGTTAGCCAACTCCCTCCTTCGGTACTGCAGCCTCAGGAACAACACTCGAATGGGTTGCCGGCCAAGATCATTTATAATGGTGGTGGACCTCAGGCTTCACTAAATGGGTTACCTGGTGCTGTACAATCCAATGGACAACATGGTGGAATGCTTTTGGCTGGGAATGCTCCTGGTGCTGTTGCAGGAAACAGTTCTGGGCCAGCAGCGGGTCCTGTGCCATTGATGCCTAGGGGTTCCGCTCCATCCATAGGAAGTGGTATGGGACTTCATTGGACCGGGAACAATCTTGGTGCTGTGGCAGGAACTAGCGCTGGGCCAGCAGCAGGTGCTGTACCATTGATGCCTAGGGGTTCCACACCATCCACAGGAAGTGGTACGGGACTTCATTGGACTGGGAACAATCAAGGTGCTGTGGCAGGAACTAGCGCTGGGCCAGCAGCAGGTCCTGTGCCATTGATGCCTAGGGGTTCCGCTCCATCCGTAGGAAGTGGTATGGGACTTCATTGGACTGGGAACAATCTTGGTGCTGTGGCAGGAACTAGCACTGGGCCAGCAGCAGGTGCTGTACCATTGATGCCTAAGGGTTCCGCACCATCCACAGGAAGTGGTACGGGACTTCATTGGACTGGGAACAATCTTGGTGCTGTGGCAGGAACTAGCTCTGGGCCAGCAGCAGGTGCTGTACCATTGATGCCTAGGGGTTCCGCACCATCCACCACAGGAAGTGGTACGGGACTTCATTGGACTGGGAACAATCTTGGTGCTGTGGCAGGAACTAGCGCTGGGGCAGCAGCAGGTGCTGTACCATTGATGCCTAGGGGTTCTGGACCATCCACAGGAAGTGGTATGGGACTTCATTGGACTGGGAACACTCTTGGTGATGTGGCAAGAACCAGCCCTGGGCTGGCGGCAGGGCCTGGACCGATGACACCAAGTCATGCTGGCCCATCCATGGGAAGCAGTTTTGATCCATCGACTGGATATGGTAATCGGATGCCAATCGGAATTGGTGTTGCGCCATTAGCAAACAGTCGGCAGGACATGTTAGGTTTTCCACCTTTCGCAGGGCAACGACTTGTGGAGCCACCTCCATCAAAACTAGACAGCTTTCCTGGTCGACTGGACAGGGGCTCAGGTTCTTCCAATCTCTTTCAATTTGTTGATACTGTTCTGAAAGGTGAATCGTCGCATCACAACGGCTCCCATGTGGGCAGTACGCCACCAGCCGCATCATCTTCAGCAACTCATCGCACATCTTTTTATTGAATAGATGGTGTGACCATTTCTGGTGACCTTTCAATGAAATCTACATTTTTATTAAATTTTCCATGTGGAGTTCTGATGCTTTTAGCCTGTAATTTCACGAAGAGCTGTCGGTAGGGGGTCCACCGTGGTGCTTCTGGCATCCTTACCTGGTACGGCTTAGTGTCATCCTCAAAATAACACATTATATAATCATTGAATGTGCAAGTGTTAGGACTTTAGGACCGAACTCCTAATCTGAGAGTTGAGGTCTAACTGATACAATCAAAATAACATGTTAATATCATCTATAGTTGATTTATACTCTTTCATAAGATTCAAAATTTCAGAGTTAGGCAGTCTCTTGCATCTTATATTTTATAGAAGGAAAAGAGGGGCAATATGGAGTTCTCCTTTATTTGATCTTTTTTGTGGCAATGGGGCCTATCAAGCAACTGTTGACTTGCTTTTCTATTTATTTTTCATATTTTAAGTAGTATCAAGATCCTCTCTTTCTCAAGTGCAAGACTAATGTTCCTAAACACTAAACACTTAGGGTATGTCTAGGTTAAGCTCAAACTGGGCCTGTTCTCCCTATTGTGTCA
Organism: Litsea cubeba; assembly: GCA_012931725.1. Taxonomy (NCBI): domain Eukaryota; kingdom Viridiplantae; phylum Streptophyta; class Magnoliopsida; order Laurales; family Lauraceae; genus Litsea; species Litsea cubeba. Next base: position 141,626,792 of record CM022944.1, read on the forward strand.
TTCAGTGGTTGTTAAGTGAGGTTGACAATCTGTTTTTTGCCCCCTTCCTGTTGAAGTGGTATTAGAACCATTATATCTCACAAGTTGGCATGAGCAATCCCTGAAAAAGCCATGCTGAAGGCCATTGGCTAAAACATTAAAGATGATATGAGTCTTATTTGTAGGACAGCCCCATTACGATTGTCTCACATACACATTAGACAAGTAACCCCCATTACGATTGTCTCACGTAACATTTAGACCAATGCCCCCATCCAAAGGTGGAAGGTGCTCACTGTTACAACCTTGGGAAGGTGGTGGACAGCAAAAGCTAGACCAACTATTAAGATGTGGGAAGAGGGTCTAACGGATTGACGTCTGGTGAACTAGACTTGAGTTAAAGCATTTAATTATCTTGTCTTACATTATCCAGTGTGATGGCAATTTTTCATGGTGAGGATATCAACACCTTGATTCTCACAAAGATGTGTAACTTTTGGTACTGTAACACCCATGACGTGAACATCCTAATATTCAATACATTTTGCTGGTTTTGAATTTGATTGGTTAGTTTGGATTCACAACAGGTTGGAATTAGGTGGAAGGTGAAATGAGACGGCCCAATTTTTCTAGTCGCCTATTCTTATTAAATTCTTTCTTTTGCCTTCTTTCCCTTCTCCACTTTTTCAGGTAAATGATACGAAAATGTAAAACATCCCATGGGTAAAGAACTGTAGACAAAATGCAATGGAATATATTTAACTCTTGAGTCTGACTTGTTGTGTAATGAGAAGATTTGATGCTTTGCAAATTTCCACTTCTCTACTGAGAGGCTTTTAGACTTGAGTTAAAGCATTTTACTAATCTTGCATTCATACCCTTGAGAGGAAATTGAAATCCTCTATATCAAAGAAAATCAGTTAATTTTTTCGTTCCTTCTATTCTTTTTTTTTCTTTTTCACAACGAAAAGGTGTCCCACCTAATGAACTGCATAGAATTCAAGTCACCCTTTGGAACATGACATGTCCTACTTATGGCCTTATGGGAAATGACAAATGTCTATAGGATGCAAGTGCTCAGGTTTGAGTGGGTTCATGGTCGACTTGGATACCAACTCAATTTAAGTAATTCAAGTTTTGAAGACACATTTGCGTGGACCCACAACTGTTTAACCTTAAATTGGACATGACTGTCAGTTGGATCCAACTGTGCTATTGATTTAAATCATTTGAGAGCAGTCTCTTGCTCTCAAATCATGTCAAGGATTTTGCGACGCCTGCAACTATAAGCGAAGTTTGGTGTGTCGACCGATGATATGACCCAAGTCCTAGCAAGATGAAAGCTCAGCCTAAATTCCAACTACCACATGAGATTACCCAAGTTGCACCCGTTCATATTATATTGCTAAAATGTAACAAGCCCGAACCTCACTCGAGAGTTTTAATTTGGTTTTAGTTTCCACCCGAGCTAAACATGAACCTGCAAGTGGTTAACAGGCGTTTAGTTTTGGTTAGGTCAATCCAGTTTTTTTTTTTCTTTTTAGGCCTGACCCAAGTTGGATCCATACTGCCCTTTAACCTCTTTGCTCTCACGCATGCATCACAATCAAAGCTAGATCCACTTGAAAATTCGCCAATGGCTCATAATGTAATGTATAAGTTTGGACTCTGACGTCAATATATGATAGGTAAGACCCACTTGAAAACTTGTGCAAGTCTCCGAATTTTTTGTTAAATAAGCTTAAGCCCCCTAAATCAATGGTTGTAATAATCCGACTGAGATGATTTTGTATCCAAAATCTAATCCACAATGAGACCTTTCCATTATATTATTCCTCAGGATTGGCATGCATCTAAGGATACACCACAAGAGGCTTTTAGATGCTACCTCTCATTTATTGCCACCATGGCTTCCACTGACAAATCCAAAAACCCCATTCATGGATATTGGCCTAATTAATCTGAATTATATTCACCATTAGACAAAAAATGTCATAAAAAACTATAATTTGGAAACTGTTAATACTTTTTAAGGCTCCTAGATCAATAATTGTATTGATCTTATTGATATGAACTTTGCCCAATACATATCCAAAATGAGCTCAAGCTCAAGGCAAGCCAAGCTGAGCTAGAAAAGCTCAAAAGCCAGCTCGGCTACTCGCATAAGTTTATCCACGAGTGGTGCACTTTAAGAACCACCCACCTTGAGAGGCCCAGAAAACGATTAGGATCATCTGCGCCGAGAAATACTTAAGTCTGCCTCTAATCCATAACAATCACTTCTCATCTCTCCATATCTCTGTCCTCGACACTCAAATCTTGATTGAGATGGCCGTCATAGGGAGAACAAAACTTACATAACCACCCGAGCCATTCTGGTTGGTTCCTTATAATGTTGTTGAGCTTCCTTTGACATGCATTCATATGATCACTATTAACCTTCAAACGGATGAAAACATTCTACTTGAAACAATCTAGCACTGAGATTGCACCCTTAAATATTTCGATTCAAGTTTCCCTTTAAACATCCATGTTTCACTTTCTATTTTAGATTCAAATTTCCAATTCAAGCCATCACCAGATGCATGACCTTTGATTGGAGCTCTTCATTGTGTGTACAGTTTCTGCAATGTGGTGCCTGAGTTGGAAATTAACATGGGATTTGGTCATTACAAGCACTGACCCATTCCTTCAAATTCGCATCAAAGAAAGAAGCAGCTTAATACAAAAATTAACATAGTGTTGCCCACCGACAAAACAGCCTACTGTCCAACCTAGCAACATAATGATACAGTGTGTAGCAGATTAACCTTTAGCTCTGAGACAACAGCACCACATCACGTTGGAACCTGCGCAACCAGCAATGTCAAATAAGATGGAAAATATTTCTATACAAATGAAAAGGACAGAGAGATGCACAAGCAACCCCCACCTTTTCGAGCTTCCTGTGGAAAATGAATTCGACTTCTCTACGAAGGACTTCCATATCCCTTGCATAGTCTCTCTGGAACTCCTCCTCCATTAACCCCTCCAGCTGCTCCCGCATCCTCTCCAGAGCTTCATCCAGACCACAGAAATCCTTGAAAACTAGAGCTTCAGTGGAGGCAAGTTGGAGCAGACTCCTAATAGCCATTAGTGACTGAAAAACACCATAACAAGCAATGATTAGAATACAAAGTAGCCACAAGTGCATTAGGCATTGCAAACTTACAGTGCCATATATCATAAACGAACTAAGAAATTGTCTTTCCATTCTTCTATATTTAAATATGTTTAGAGAGCAAACCAGTGCGAAAAAAGTGAAATTTTGGATCAGCTAGTGGGCCTCACTTCTGATGTACAATACCCCTGGATAGAATGGCCCAAACTTTGGTAGCACAAGGCTATCATATCTCATCCTGATTGAATGATATTATACTAAATTGTAAGACACAACTACTAGATGGCTAGATAGAGGACCTTCTCCTGAAGATCAAGGTCATTGGAAGCCATTAGATCAACCACAGATTTCAAAAAAAGATGATTGCTGAAAAAGGGAAGCTCTGCTCTATTAGTTGAACTTTCAGGTTGACATTCTGCTAAATCAGCCACAAGGAAAACAGATTTCCTGCGGAGCCTGACATCAACACTTGAGTTACTCATTATATCCTGCAGAATGGCAATCAGTTGTCACAAAACATTGGAGTACAGGTAAGTTAAAACTTGAAATACTCTTTGAATTCTCATTGCTTTTACCATCTACCTGTAGCATCAAATCTCCCGCTTCTGCAAAAAACAATTCTTGGCCATGAGCATTATTCCTGATCACAGCTGAGACAGCAAACAACGCCTTTATGGCCTCTTCAGTGAAATCAGATTTTACCATATTCAATATTTTTGACAGCACCCCAAGTTCCAGAATCTGAGAGATATCCATGCCTTAAAATTAGAACTTTTATCACTAGATGCAGCATGCGGTCACTTGATAAAAAGAGACATTTAAGACAGAATGTAAGTAGGTTATGAATGTAAATGAACAAGCCAGATTTTCTAGGACAGTGATGGAAAAGTATGGCCACATGTTTCATGCAGGTAAGTGTGGAATAACCTGATTCTGCACAAGTGGGTTATTCTGACTGGCTTTTCCAAGAATCCATGCGGAGGTTGTTCGTATCTCTGGCTCCGAATTATTAAGCTCTCGAATGATTGCCACCAGGCCACCAAGTTTGTTCAGATCTGGAATGGTAGATCACAATTCACAATACATCAATTAGAGACCACAGAAAAAGCAAACAAGGGATAAAGGCAGACATTTATTCCCATTGAGAAACTTCATGCATCACATGAAATCATTATATATTGATATCAGATGCAAAAGCTTATGGTCAAAAGATCTAATCCTGTAAAAATGAGACCGATTCTTAAGTAATTGTAATTGTATGGTACTCTCACTTGTATATAGGAGCATTAACAGAAAATAAGAAAACACCTAGTATAATAGTCCAAGGTGTGCATAAATGTATATCCTAAGTTCGTAACGCACACAGTGAATGCAAAGCATAGATATCATTCATGCCCACCTTGTCCAAAATACACTACATACAATCTCCAAATAAAGCTTTTTGTGAATAATCAGCTAACAGATCTCTTATTATGAAAAATGGAGTGTAAATGTATCCTTTACCGATTAATGATATCCTCTCTATAGTGCCCTTTACTGATTAATGATATCTCTCTGAAGTGACAATCTGCCTCCATTTGCTCGGCGGTCCCATGGAATACTAGATTATTGCTTAAATAGCCACCTAATTATCACAACCATATGAATAGTAGTAATAGGGAAACAAAACCATGGAATTGACTCAATAATAACACCTCACAAGTAGCAGGAGCCATAGATCCTATGATGCCCAGATGAGACATGGACATGCAGATTGCAGACTGTTGATACAGTGGGGATTGAGGACACAGATCTTACACAGAGACACACACAATAATAATAATAATATATTATTATTATTACTATTATTATTATTAAAATATCAGATAAGATACAAAACAGACACTGTTGGATAAGCATCTATATTAGGTTAGGATGTGGGCCCAGTGACATTTTTAGAGATGATATAATATGTTAATCATGTCATGGACGTTAAAACTTCAGATGAGAGTCAAGGGTTGTTTGTATGCCTCGTCTACAACTGAAGAGGTTTCGGACATCATCCATTAACAGTAGTCAGTTAAAAATATTATGGCCCACATCTAAGAAACTAAGCAAGAGATTCCAACCATGGGCAAGGTGAAAATTGGTCGCCAAGTATTAAACCAAACTAGGAACGTCATGGCTTCATGTATTTCGGTAGTTCGGAATTTCAACTAAAAAGATCCAGAGGAGAAGCGTGAATTTAATCAAAAGTTTTATTTGTTAGTGTGTTTGAAGTTGGAATTTAAAAAAAAAATAAAGCCAAAATATTAATGAACCTCGTGTTACCTTCGCAAGTAGTTTATTCTGTGTTGACATTAGATGAAACAAGGAGGCAATACTGCAAACCTCTTCAAAAAATAAGCCCTGGTTGCATATCAGGGAAACAAGGGATAAGGAAGAGGCCAGGAATTAATAACAAAAATAATTTTGATGGAGGGCTGGGAAGAAGTCAAGGTAGAGGGGTAGGCTATGGTGGTAGAGGCAGAGGAGACCTGTCCTGCACTCTCTATCGTTGCCGTAACCAAGTTCAAAAAAGCGGCCAATGGCCCAATACACAACTCCACCAGTTGTTTTAATTGCCAGTCGCAAGCCCGGATAGAGTGGGGTTGCCTTAGGTAGGCTGACAGCCAGCAAAAAGCTTTTGTCACAACCTAAACACTAATGAGGGTTAGTGGACTTACTTATTTGCAATGCAGGTACTGGCTATCATAACATTAATCTCTATTTTTCCCTATACTAGATCTAGCAACAACCTTCTGCATGTTAGTCTTTCATGCAACTAAACATCCACCAACAAAGGTGCAGTAATTGGATGTAAACTGGGCACCATAAGGTGATTCGCCCCCTTTGCGTCTAAATAGTTTTGACATTGAGGTTACTCTGCAACCAAAAAGGATTCCTTTTAGAACTTTTAATGTAATAAAGAATATGCCACACCAACCCTATTACCAATTCCTAACTTGAAGTTAACCTCAAAGGTGTCACCAAGTCTTGCATAAAAAACACACACACAGACAGAGAAAGAGAGAGGGAGGGGGAGGGGGGTTGGAATCACTTCCTCTCTCAATAAGGTAGGCAAGGCAACATCAACATGGAATCAACCACAAGAATGGAGCTATGTTTGAAGCACACGTACCATTTGCATTATCAATTGATTCAACAAGAATTAGAAGTTCATTTAGAGCGCGATGGCGGTCTTCCAAAGAAATAGAAGAATTATTCAAGTCTGCTATAGCAATCTGCATCAACTCTGCATCAGATGGCATCTTCAATTTTTCCATGAACTCCTGCATGATCATAAGCATATGATAAGTTTCAGAAAATGCATGTTAAGAATCATACATAGTAACATAAAGTAAATGCAGACAGTGCACATCCAAGATGATTTACCACATGATAAGGTGCATAAACAAATGACATTTATTGTTTATTTACTTGAAAGATAAACAAACAAAATAAGAATTATAGCCCTTCTAACTTGCCAAAATATTAGGGAAAGAAACTCAAACGGGAAGGGGAAGTAAGAACTTGAAAACCTTTACAGCTAAGTTAGTTATGATTATCCATCTGAAATAAATGCGAGAAAAATGAAGCTTAGAACCGATGCACGCCTGTCGTAATCAGAGATGGTAAGTTGGAGTGAGGTATAGAAGTTGGAGTGAGGGTGAGAAACACGGCAGACAGGGAAATTGATGCAGTCACGGGTACCAAAGGAACCCAAAGACAGTATATGAACTGGCCGGACATGGCTGCAACGGCAGTACACGGACTGCTCCTCCATTGAGTTGAAGTAGATATTGGAAAACAGCAGAACTAAATGCTAGACCTCATACATAACATCATAAACAATGAGGAATAATAGAGGAAGAAGCAACAAATTAAGAGAAAAAGACTTCTCTAATTTTATTCTAAAGAAAATCACTGTTGAATTGATTGAACAGTCGACTGATGCAATTTTTAAAGAGTCAAAAGAACTCTAGAAAAACCCATGGAAATCAATCATAATCAATCATCCTCATCACAAAATGATTATTTCCCAATTCTAGCCTCTAGGATCCTAATTGAATCAAATAGACTAAAAAGGAAATTAAAAAAATCAACATAACATCCAGTTTCCTAGGTTCTCTGAATGTTTCTGTCCATGGGTACAGTATGGCCAACCATTGTGATGATGGGCCCTGCCTTGAAAGCCCATCATCCTTGGGCAACCCAGGTGGTGCTGGATCCCTCTGGGTTCAGGTTCAAATGAGACCACTAATCAAGACCCAAAAACTGGTTCAGTTTCTGTTTCTCTGCACATTTTTTTCTGAAATTACACAGAACCCCCTGAAATTTCTGTTTTGACAAAACAGGCCCTGTTTCTGTAATTTACTGTTTATTTGGAGCTGTTCGGGTTCCTATTTCAGCTGAGCCATTCACAAATGGGTGCTCAATCAAATGTTTCCACATAAGCTAAAACTTGTCCCATTATCAGATTTTTTTTGCGCAACATCGCAATCAGCATCAGAAATCATATATATATATATAATTTTTTTTTTGTCTGTGGGTGGGTGTGTTGGGTTGGGGGGGGGGGGGGGGGGGGGTGTTGTGGTGGTACTGGGGAGACAAGCCCGCGACAAGGGACTGGGCAATTGGCAAGGTGATGGATGCATGCATACCAAACTCTAGAACGGATGCTTTGCATTTGTATGATTTAGGACGAAGGCCATTGCATAGAGAGCAGCTGCAGCCATGAACAGAAGTTACTTGAAAGGGAGTTGAAGGCTCCGCATTTGCTTGGAATAGAAGAGGCTACTAACAGGGGGAGACAATCAAGTGTAGAGCCCAAGCAAACAGAAAATCCAGTATACCATTCAAAAAAAAAAGGGAAGGAAATCCAGTAAAAGAAAAAACAAAATTATGCTCGCTCTGGTGAATATTGTATGTAGATAAGAAAATGAAGACCAAGGGGTATGGTATTTTTTGAATGTTCTCACAAATTCTTCTGAGGTAAAAGGAAACTAGCAAAATTACCCGTGCTCAGCAAGGATATGGCAAACATTCCAATTTAAATATTCATGTATAAAAATTCATAGCTTTCTTAGAAAGAAAGCAAAAGAAACTTTTTTATGAGTATGTATTTATATAATTGAAGAATTGGTATCATAGAATGAAAAAATGAGAATTAGAGTAGATAGAGAATGATAGAGTTTGGATTGAAACAAAGTCTGAGAGAAATAAAAGATAAGAAAAGAAAAGTGGAGAACAGTTGTGAGTGGTTATGATAAAGAGATAAAGAAGGTAGTTGATGTAACTTCCGGTCAAATTTATAACCGACGGTCAAAATTGAATCCAAAACCTCCTAGCTTAATATATTATAATAGTTTTTGAGGGTGGATATCAGCATCATCTAGAAGAACTTGTGATTGGCTAGGAGACTGGTGGATAGGGTGAATCCTAGAAGTGTGAACTACGTCCCTTGCATTAGAACCCTTCTACAAGAATCTGGTCTAGAAGAAGAATCTTATGCCATATGGGAAAGGCCTTGTACTCGTGACAGAAACATAGAGGACGTTGTTCCTTGCAGGAGTCTACTTCTCGGACATCTCTTCAGAGAGATGGCCCCTTGAGGAAATAAAAAGTCAGAAGGACACATGAGATGATATGGTCTTCCTCTTCATGCATGGTATAAGGTGTTTGAAGCATTGAAGAGGAATGTGAGAGACTTCACCAAAGTAGTCATCAAGCCAGAGAAGAGATCAAATCTGGAATACAGGCAATTCTTTTGGGAGTGGAAGGTGTCAAGGAAATCAGAAAAGAAGTAGAGGTGGATATATTTGCAACTAACCATTGGATGGATATCAGAATAACGAAAAAGAAGATCTGGCCTTGCAGGTCATGTGAACCTCTATCAGAAGAAGAAAAGCAGTCAAGAGGAAGAGGAAGCAATATCAGGGCATTTTTACTTTATAGCAGCCCTGCCCAGATTCAGAGTAGATGAACACAAACTCAAGGGGGTCACCAAAGCCTCTGCAGCAAGCCAAATGGAGGAGGTGGATAGGCAAGATGTGGTTGAGCCAGATTCGCAAATAGCCCCTACAATTATATAATATGAAGCGAACTGATTTCGATTGAGAAATCAGACATTTGGAGGCAATTGATTTTGACCAACAGAATTATTTTGACCGTAGGCCACATCAGCTTCCTCATGCCATGGCAGCCTATTTAATCTAATATAATATATACAATTAAATCAAATTTCCAGACTCAATGCCTCTCCCCAACATAAAAGTCATTTCACCCGTTCACCTCTAATTCCTAATTGTCTCACATTTATTCTCAAATCAGGGAAGCCCTTTCACCTTCCCAAAACGCTCAACCCTCTCCATAATCCCTCCCCTCAAAACGACCACCAATGCATCTCAACTACAGATGAATAGTTTTCACTCTTCTCCTCCTCTTCATTTTTATCTTTCTTCTGCCATGGCGCTGCCTATCCAATCCACTGTCACCACCACGGCACCACTCCTCACTTTGCTCATCACAACTACTGAAACCCAGATCAATCTTCATCTTTGGAGGGCAGAGGTCAGGAAGGCTCCCTTCTAACAATGTTAATGTGGTTTGGTGATGTAAGTATTTGATCTCTTCTTTTATTTGTTCTATCAATCTGAAATAATATTTTCTATTTATTTACTTGGGACTCTTTTAGGCTTATGCAGAGAGTTTCAATCTTGGGATTATATTGTTGTTAGGTCAGTTTTTACTTGTGGAAGATACTATGAATGACCATTATTCTATGATTCCACCAAAGATCAAGCACACTCTTCCTTTATCCCAATTAAATTGATAGTGTTGGAAGTGTTGAACCTATTTTTAGCCTCTTTCGTATTGGGCAAAAGGATGTTGAACGATGTCACTGTGAGAGCTTATCTACTATTATCATAGCCCTGCTATCTCTCTTACCAATTTATTTATTTTTTTCACATTTTTTTTTCTATATTTTCTGTCACTTCTCTTTCTTTTCCTACAATCTAATATAAATACCCATACCCAAAAAGAAAAAATATATTTTTTTTTTCACATATTTTTTTTCTATATTTTCTGTCACTTCTCTCTCTTTTCCTACAATCTAATATAAATAATCATACCCAAAAAAAAAAAGGAAAAAACCATTGTTTGCACTCACTTGAGATTAATTAGTATTTACGGAATCACTGCAAGATGCCTTAAGAAAACCCTTGATCAAAACTTGCAGATGCACGAAGAAGATGTGATGCCAAAAACATGATAAACGATGTTGAATGGGAAGACAAATGCAAAGGGGTAGGCCCCATGCCTAGATCTCAGATAGAGACCGAAGAAAGCGTAATTTTTACAAAAATTCATGACAGTTATTATTGACAAGTATTAATACTTCATCATTTCACAAAGACAACTTAATGGTCTACATTGGTTTTTGTTGTCTTCATAATGTTATATGACCTAAACCCTAAACCTAATCGTGTCCATCAAAATTAAAGGCTAATTTCAACCACTGAATCTCTTAAAGGAAATCAAAATTATCTCTTTTTGCGGTATTTTAGGTTTTTATTGGATCTTAATATGATTTAGCAATACGATTTGATTAGCTCAGCGGACTGCTGATGTAGAAGCACAAAGCCCGATTTTTGCTCTTCCCTTTTGATTAGTGTCGAGATGGAGAAAAGACCACTTCACATAATTTTGGTTTATAAGTATTTGTTTGGATCAAGTCACAGACACAAAAAATCTTGAAAGTATTATTGCCACTTTTTATACAAATTTTAATTTATATGTTTGTAGATGTTGAGATTATTGCTTTAAGGCCTTTTTATTTTTGAATGAAATAACATACAAAATAAATGAGTTAAAAACTAAAATTTATAACTTCATATCTTAGTACTTACTACTTCATATATATCTACCACCTTTTTCTTCTTTTTTGAATCAATTTGGATATATAGAACTTTTAAGAATGATTTTAATATTATTGTAAGTTTATTTTGGACATGAGATGTGAAGCAAATAAGGGTTCTTTCAAATTGTCATTAGCATGAGGAAGAAAAGTTTTTAGTGATTATTCTTTCATTAATGATGCATATGAATAATTCACATAGGTATTACTGTTGCCATGTTTTGCAGTGGGAGTATAAAGTTGGCCCGAGCATTGGCCAACAAGGAATCATATATATGGTTTTGCAGATACATCTTTGAGGTAAATCAGTCACAATGCTCAAGTGAATGCATGGTTCGTGAACGTTAAAAAAAAAAACAGTTTACAAAACAAGCAGTTGTAGTTCTCTCCATCCATTGAAAATCAATAGAGGCATGTTAAAACACCTCACTCAATCCAATGGTAACATAAAATTGAGGACTACAATCTCAACACCTACTCAATCCAATTTTCATTCCTTTTTTAAATCAAATATAAAAAATAAAGAGATCTCAACATTATTACTTATGAATGATGCAAATTTAATGCACAAAAAATGGTTGTGGGTTCTATGCTGACTTGGATTCGATGTGTATGCTCAGATGAGTTGATATATCATTCAATTCAATGCTTAATGGTTTTGATAGTTTGGAGAGAACTCATTGTTGGGTTTTGGTTTGGAGAAGTTGACACAAGTAGATGACTTTGGTTTATTCTTATTTAATTTATTTTTAATAGTTTGATAGATGATGCCTCTCTCTCTCTCTCTCTCTCTCTCTCTCTCTCTCTCTCTCTCTCTCTCTCTCTCTCTCTCTCTCTCTCTCCTGTTGATTTTTCTTCCCATGCTACTTTTTCCCTAATTCTCAACATTTCCATGAAATTCCTACAACTTCAGGGAAGCCCAGATTCTAGATAGCAATTGCTTTTGTTTATTTTTCTTTGTTTCGGATTTTGGGTGGTAACTGCCCAAAATCTCTTCCAATTCCTTTTTCCTCCTTGATTATTCATCATTTTGTTTCATCTATTTCTATTCAGGAGATTGAGATATTTAGACACTGGATGCGACCTCAATGCATTAATTGCAGTAACACTCAGGGAGAAGGGCTTGGATCATTCTATCAGTGCAAAGGAAAGAGAAGCAGTTGCCTCAACTCAGTTTTGTTCAGAAAGAAAAAGCAGATCGGGTCCCTTTTTTTTAGAAGAGGCTAACACAAAAGGTTAAAAGTTTCTGAAGGTTAAAAGTTTCTGCTTGCAGTTTTTTTCCTTACAAAAAGAAATCAAAATCTCAAGAATCCAGATCCACTACTTTCTGTGGACAGAAGCAACCTACCAAGCGGGTTGTTCTCTTTAGTTGCCGGCAAAGATCCGGATTACCTCCCTCTCTTTGATCAAAACCATCTATGCATATTTGTGCCGTACATGACTTAATAACAATTTGTTTCTGTCATCTTTGTTACATTTTTAGTGTTGGTTGGAAGTTTTTGAGTATAATTCTATAAGAGTTTCTTTAATTTTGGGTTTTTTTAGTTGTTCTTTTTTATGAGTTGTCATTGTTGGATTTTGGTTGTTTTATTTATTATAAAAATGAAGTTCTGCTTACAAAGGGAGATGAACTTGTAGAGACGGGTCATAATCATGAAGCTCATCCTCATGGGGTTTATATTTTATTGTCACATCTGAATGATCTGATGACAAACGACATCCTCCATGTTCATTAAAGTTCTTCTATGGTATAAGGTGAACACACACATTAGGTGAACACACACATTATGGTCATAAACAAATTAAAGGGTTACAACAACCAGTTCAAGGATTGAATTTTGTAATAATTAGACCAGAATTGTTCGTAGAATTGCGTGATTATAAGAACCACTCATAAGACTCATCTTCGTGGAATGCTTTATGATATTTGTTTTATTCTGTTTATCTTTTATTTTCTTTTTTAATATTGATTTTGGATACTCTCACTTTCTCCCTTGAGCTTTTATATTTATTTAAATATATTTTTGGCGCGGGCCTGCTCTGCTAGTAACCAATTAGTCAAGCAAGAAAGCAAGTGAATGATAAATTGAACATTCGAGCTGGGTTAAAATTTAGTAAATTTAAGATCGAATACTGGACTGCAAGTTCAATGGATCAAAGAGTGGCGAAGTTTAATAAGTCAAAATAAAAAACAACCTAATACCAAGTGTGATAGATTTCATTGCTTAGGAGAAATCATAGAACAAAGTGGAGGTTTGAGTGAGATAAATTCTGCAGAATCAGTACAGTTTAAGCTAGCAGAACAAGCTATGGAGTGTTATACTACTGATGATGCCACTTAGAATAAGGAGACATTTCTATAAGATAGCAGTTAAGCCTAGTGTATTGTATCAAGAAAAAGGGTAGGCAACGAAGAACAAAGAAACATGAGGCTAAAGTTTGTGTGGATAAGATGTACGTGCTTAGAAGGATGTGCAGACTGCAGAGTTACTAGAAAGGCTAGAACCAGAAAACAGTACAGAAGAAGAAAATCTTTGGATGACTACAATGGAGCAAAAAGCAACAAATATCATTTTGGATAGTTTGGGCACATTTACAGAAGGCCAGAAATTACCTATGTAAGATGAGTCAGAGGCTGTTAAAAGAGGGAGATCATTCAAAATATTGGGTAAAGCAATAAGGGAAGACATGTCATTATATGAGTACGGCATTGAATAGTCTGAGTAGAAAAACAAACCTAACAACAGCTACCCTAATTAAATGGGTTTTTGAAGAAGAACAGGTATATCCTCAGTAAGTCATAGGGTGACAATCTATAACATATATCATATATTAGATGAGAGAATTTCTAATTGACACGTGCACTGTATCGGATAGACCGAGACATGTTCTTGTTCACAGTCTATAGGTAGGTTCATAGCTTGGTTGGAGGTTTTCTTCCTTAATTTCTCTTAAGTATGGAGTTTAGAATAGAACTCTTCAGTGGAGCCCCAAATTGATGGTACAAGGTTTGGTGGCGGTGGTGATCCATTCTACCCCCGAATTATATAAAAGGAGAACCAATGGGCATATAATCATATGGTAACCTCCTTGTGAGGCCCACCTATGATCAATCCAACCCCCTCACAACCCAAAGAGAGTTGGCACTCAACCCAATTTGACTCGACACTCATTTGAACTATATTCGTAGCTACAATGATACACTTGCTAAAATTATTCGCCATTGAGCTTTAAATCCTTAAAAAGATAATGCCTTTTTTAATCTGAGAATTAAATCTTTTTTTGACAGAATAGGAACAATTCAAGGATCTGAAAAACAAAAACATGATGTCACATAATACTTAAGGAGTGACCACAAGAGACTATGACTATCAAAAGATTCTCACTTTGATTTCCACCTGCCGCTTTGATAGCTCATTCGCAGATAAACGTTGAACATCATCAGCTGCTTCTTTTAATTTTGTTGGATCCGAATGGCCTGTTTTTAGAACATGGATAACTTTTATTATATTACAGACTATGTAAATCATCCAAGGAAATAAATCAATAAATAAAGTGCTGGCATGCTTCAAATCTTTGGAGCTGTCCATCTTAAAATGGACATCCAACCTATTCATATCTAGGTCAATACATTACAATTTTTCCCATTATAGTTTTCAATCAGTTCAAAAATATTAAGGAAAGAGAGGGAAAAAAAAAAGGAATGATAAATTCTATGACTTGAGTAAGATTTTCAAGTTCAACACAAATTAAATAATTCAAAAGTAAATTTGCGCATTGACATCACCCTAGTAAATCAAATCCTCCAAAAGTCAAGTTCCCATCTTCATCTCTCGTCTCTTTAATAATCCTTCCTTATCACCCATTTTACCATGAATTCCTAGGAATTCAATTCCAATCAAACAAACAATGATTGAGGGTAAATAATAACAAAGCGAATATAAAACCCTAAATAGCAGTTAACAGTGTAATAATACCTATCGCCCACTGCAACATGCCATCGAGGGAAGAGAAACCGCCCTCGAATTCATCGTGTTCTTCGGCATCGGCCTTGGTCACCAATTCGCTTTCGTCCTTCGCAGTGGCCCAAAAGACCCCTCCTGAGGACGACTTGTTTTTTGCTAAGTCCGCGACGACTGCGGACGAAGCCAACAGCAAGAGGACTGATATGGACATGGAAGCTATGCGAGCTTTGGCCATGGCGGAGAAAAAGGAGTCGTCGTGGAGTTGAAAAGACTGGTTTTTTGACGGGGAGACGACGGGGTTTGTAGTTGAAGGAGTCGTGTGGATCGGTTGGTCGGTAGTTTTAACCGCTGATCGTATGAGTTTCCTTTCGTTTTCGTTTTCGTTTTCGTTTTCGTTTTGGTGAGAGGTCTTGTTTTCGTGTTGGAGAAAGCGAGGGCTCGATGGAATGGAAGGTTTATGGACGGATCTGGAGTGAGTGACGAATACGAGGCGAGATGGAGGAACGTGGCTTGATTTGATGACCAGCGCGTGTAACACGAACCCCCAAATGAAACTCGAGTATTGAACTATTGATATTTTGGCCAATTTGATCAAACGGTGAGTGGTAAGCAGTGTCAAGGTCCAGCCCAATTTTTCAACCATAGGCCTAGGACTGGACCCAGCCTGACTCGAGCCATGAGTTAATAGCCCGAGCTCGGTTGAATGATTTATTTTATTTTTCCTAGGCTTTTACTCACAGACCTAAGTTGCAGTTAAGCTGATTGGGATGAGTGTGTGCATATATTTGAGTCTCTATTCGAGGAAAAAAATATTGTTTTGGTTTAAATTATGTTTTTCATTTGGGCTGAGCCAGGCTTCGGGTTCCTTGCAACCGAATTGAATCCAAGCCCATATATAAAACGGGGGCAAGATTTTAGATCCAAGCCCTGGCCCAAGTACCGATACCTAATGCAGTAATGCTCCAGCCTGGCCCAAAGCGAGTTATGCATATGCCGGCCTATCCATGAACACCCCCACATTAGAAACATTTGACATGATCTGACCCAAGATGGCATGAAAAAGGCCTTTCATTTTGTTGTGCTTGTCTTTATATAGAAAATCTTTGAACTCTTAGGGCACGTTTGGCAACGGTCCATGCTAGGGGGAGGAATCATTTGTTTAGAGGATTCTCTCCATCTCCAAAGAATCAGTTAGGATTCTTGATGATAGTTCCAGGTTGACAGGTTTGGATGGAGCAAGGATTCCTACAATTCGTAGAAAGCATGATCCAATGGACGATTTTACAAATATTTCAAGATACAGTAAGGATCAACGGCTGAAATTTGGTCACCTTACCGTGTTTGACCGTCCCGAACTAATGACTGGTTTTGATCATGATTTTCGACCCCACATGAACCAGAAGATTTGGAAAATTGACTTTTTATTTTCATTTTTTAACTTAGTGTAAACAGTAAGATGTTTTGGAACATATCTCGAGATATAAGATGAATCAACGGTTCAAATTTGGTCACCTTGCCGTGTTCGACCTTCCAGAACTAATGACCGGTTTGGATCTTGATCTGAACCCCATAGAAACACAAAAATGAAAAAAAAAGGACTGTTTTTATTACCGCCTTCAACATTAGTGAAACAGTCAGACGTGTTTGGCACATATCTCGAGAAATAAAAGGAATCAACGGTTGAAATTTGGTCACCGTGCGGTGGTTGACCTTTCAGAACTAATGACCGGTTTGGATCTTGATCGTGGACCCCATATAAACCCAGAAAAGAGAAAAAATGGACTGTTTTGAATATTAGTTTGAACATTAATGACTTTTGGCACACATCTCGAGATATAAGATGATTGAACGACTAATTTGGTGAGGTGGTCATTTTGGAGTTTTTAAATGTGACTAACGGTTTGGATATTGATTAGGGAATCTAAAAGGTACATTCCCAAAGTTAATATCTCATGATCTAAGATGAATCAACGGCTAAAATTTGAGACATAGCCGTTATGGACCATATTAACACAATCATCGGTTCAGATCTTGATTGTGGGGCCCATAAAAACCAAAAAAACACAAAAACCGGTCTGATCAATTTTAACGTCCAGCGCACTATAGCTCCGCAAATCCGACCATACGCTGATTCCATGGATCCTATGGGGGGAGGTCTGACTCTACAAATAATCAAAAGGTCCGAAGTCTGCAGTCCATCTTCATGGAAATTCATGATGAACCAAACAAGAAAATCCGCACTACTGTGGATTTTGGGTGAGGATTCTGACCCTAAGACCGTCGCCAAACGTGCCCTTACTGGATCAAAAGTACCTCAAAAAACACTTATGGCCCGAAGTACTCCCCTGTTTTGTTTCGCGCTTTTTTATCTTTTCTTTCTTTTTTCACGAGTAACCCAAACGCTCCTCATTCTTCTGATTACCTTCGGCTTCCTCATCTCTTCCCTTTTTCTCTCCATTGATAAAGACGCCCCCTTGCTATTATGGTATTAAACTCCTCCAGGTCAGCCATAGTAAAAACTTTCCAACTTTTGATTTCTACAAAATACTTGTGTTTTTTTTTTTTTTTTTTTTTAAACATGGGAACCCACCGACCCACCTTCGGTTGATCATTGGTAAACTCACGGATACATAAAATCACCCACTGACCCTATGCATCGAGTAAGGCCTTAAAAGGGTCAGTTTGGCAACTCTACTAATAGAGTCAGAGTCAAGTAAAGTTGATTTGAAGAAAGAATAAAAAATAGTGGATTATGATGATATTTTATTTTTAGTTGTTTGTTATGAAATATTTTTGACTTTTTGTATGGGAAAATGAAGTTTTTTTTTTTTTTTGTATTTTAGTAGATAAAGGTAGTTGTTTTTTTACCTTTTTTAAAAAAAATGGAAGGAATTTTGAATTAAAGTACTTTTAATGTGACATATTGTCTGAAAAATAGAGGTTTTACTTGACTTTTACTATTTTAGTGAAGTGTCAAACTTTAGGAAATGATTTTTTACGAAACTGAACATGTGAAAAGTATTAAATGGCAAATGCAAAATAAAATAATTAAAGACTTTTTAGTGTTATTGCAGTATCTTTTTTTTTATTATTTTAGATTTTTTATATTTTTATGGTACAGCTGCCCCTTAAACGGTGGATGTTTAAATGTGAGATATAGTTTTTAAGATATCTTATAATAATGATATACTTGTGATGACGCATGGCCATACAATATATATGTGTAAATGGCTTTGAAATATCGCATGAACAATTACATGGGTTTGTTAAACTTCAACTAGTCAAGGCGAATGTCATGTAGGGCAGTTGCAACGGCAAAATCCTTTTTTTTTTCCTCTTGTTAGACGTTTGAGGATAAAAATAATTGGAATCAAGTATTTTTGTCTGTTAGTGGAAAATATATTTTCCTTCTACCAAAAAATTAAAAATAAAATGGAAGTCCTTAAAAAAAATGAGACGAGCGTATTTCTCTTTATGTCGGTTGTGTGCAAGGTTTTCCTTTTCCTTTTTTAATTTTAAAGTAATAGCTCATTTGCTAGCTAATTATTGAATGCCTTTAAATTCATGGTAACTTGTCTGAAATGGAATGATAAACATAAGGCGGAGAAGAAGTAGGACCCCCAACGTTCTTAGTATTTAATTTTTACTAGAATAATGCCTGAGTAATCATTTTCTAGCAAATGGCATTTTTTTTGAGAATTTTCATATTTACTATTTGAAGTTTTAGACTTTCTAATAGGAACGCATTGCTTAGAATTCTTCTTAACTAAAAAAAAAACAAAAAACAAAAACAAAATCCAAAGGAAAATTGATTCATTTTTTTCTTTTTAGCATGTAAGAGTGTGCAAAACATTCTGAAATCCTAGGTGCCACATGAACATTTGTGGCTGGTTGCTTATATATAACAAAATAAGATGGAAATTCTCAAGTTACGAGAAGTTAGAAGAATTTATAATAATGGCACAACATAAGGTTGATATTTCATTATTTTTGGGGTTGATGCAAGTTAATTTGTCAACTGTTTTGGTTTTGAAGTGAGTTTTTAAATTAGTTTTTTTTTCTTTTAATTTAAACTGAAATCAAACTTGGGCTAACCATAAGTTGGATTGCTAAGCGAAGAGATCCACGAGGGTAATAAAGATAAAAATCTTCCTAGCCCCTCATGTTGGAATTCTTTTTTCACAAATTTGAGAATAAATACTTCAAATTACTTTCTAAGGGGTTTTTTTCCGAGAAAAAAACCCTAAGACTCTCACTAGACAAAAAAAGGACCTGAAATTTCGTTAGTAGCTAAATTGGACTTCACGCTACACTTTACCTATTTTTTTTATACTTTTCCCACTAAGAGCGATATTGTTACTTACAGAGTATTCAAGCGACTTGAATTTCCTTTTCTCATTTGTCATCTTTTTCGTCAGAGAAAAAAATCTAAGTAAAATTTTCCATCAAAGAACCCTCTTTTGGAATTTTCTCTTCCATTACTCTACGAAAGTGGAAGGTGGACTCTCATAAGAATGTAAGAATCAGGTCAAACCTAGATCCTCCACTCGTGGGCCACAAAGAGGAAGAAGTAGATAAGAAAACCCGCAATCGGGCGTATGCTTCATGCGTCATCGTCGCACAAAGGATCGAATCTTACTTTCCCTCGTCGTTTCCTTGAACGCGAAGTAGTATTAATGCTTTTGCTTGGGCAATAAGCAAACACCGCATCTCTACCATCTCCTTTATTATAAACGTCATTCATTTGCCCATCAAAACTCTTGTCATGTTGTTTTGCACACCACCTTCGAGAAACATTCATCATTACAGATCAACACATTCTTTTTCCAAATTGCTATGTCCATGGCCCTGCAGGAAGTCGAATGTGATCCAAACATTAGAGAAGAAGAAGAATGTGGTAATTTCTATTTTTTTTTTCTTCTTATTCTTGGTAAATTAGGACTGAGCGTGTATGCACGACAGAAGTAAGCTATTAATTTGGATGGTGTGGCAAACTTAAATGCATTGATACATTGGAGGAAGTGTATGAAATTGTTAGGGGCTTAGTGCCTGTATTGTTTGTATATAATATATAGAAATTGATGGTAAAATGAGCTCCACTAAGGATTATTAAAGAGGTGTGAAGTGTGAATGATATATGAGGTTAGGGATGAAGGATGTAAGTTTCCATTTGACTGTCAATTTTGGTTTGGATGGTTATATTTGATTCTCCATTTTTTAACCACTCATAAAAAGACAAATTACTATTATTATTATTTTGTAAATGAGTTAAGTGCTCATTTCTCATTTCTTGAATATTTTCCTAGTCTCTTGCATCCTATTGTCTCTGAATGCAAAAGTTCTGTTTTGCTTCAATTTTAGTGTTTGCATCACAGCTTGCATTCAAGGTATTAGTAGCCAGTTGCATGGTTTTTTTTTTTTTTTGAAAGCTTCTGATTCACTCTGCTTTTTTATCCAGGAAATATTTCTTGGGAGACAGAACAAGTTGATTATTATCCAGGAGAATTAGTTGATCATTGGTCATACTTTTCGAATAGGGGGTTGTATCATTGTTATTCATTGGGCTTGAAGAGGAATTTTGCGTACCATGTTGCCTTTAGAGATATAGTTCTTATCGTAAAGTGTGATTTGGGAAGTGATTTCGTGAATGCGTGTTTTCCTCTAGGGAGCAATGTCTCTGTAAATATGAAATATGCTGGTGCCATTCATCTAGACATTGATCAGGTATTGTGTGGTGAGGTTTAATTTGTTGTAATTGAGAACAATGCAGGAGCTAAATGCTTTCCTTGTTCCCTAAAAGAAGTGAGAGAAAGACGACGTTCTTTCTTTTGATTTTTGTATGTTTCCATCCAGGTCAATATTGCTAGAAGGTTTCAGATAATGGTTCTCCGATTACTTATTGACAAAAACATCAAAAAAAACATGAGTGCCTTGAAGGATGTTTTAGATGGCCTACAACAAGAGGAAACCATTTCAAGAAGTGCCTATTTACTGCTCCCATCTACTAGTTGCGATGAGAATTCTCCCATTATTGATTGGGATTGTGTCAGGTCATGCTTATTTTCTGGAGTAGTTTCCTCTGGTGACATGGTCATGGGTAATTGCGAACAACACTGTTGTTCTTCAGAGAGCGTTCACTTGGTGCATACTAAAAACGTTGCCATATGTCGTTGCATGCTTACAAATTCATTGGTTTTTACTCCTCATAATGATATGTTATATTGTATAACTTCCATCTTAGAGGACCTGAATGGGAACTCTCCCATGACGGTCAGACGTGGAAAAGCTCGTACATACAAGGAACATTATCGTCGGTGAGTTTCCTGAAAAATCGACCACGTATCAACTCTCTATTGTATTATTTGTTTGGAATTTGTTTGGAATTTGTTTTTTTTTTTTTTTCATACTTAACAATAGAATTTATCATGGATATAAATCAACCAGGCGTGATATCACCTTACGTTATGATAGAGAATCACTGCTGGGTGGGAGACATCTTTTCACTATGCAAAATTGGCTTCAGAGGACGCAGATTTCCCAAGAGAAAGGTGTGTTTAATTTATGTGACATTGTGACATTTGCGTTGGTGGTTTCTCTTTTTATTTTGGGTCTTTATGAAGGTATCATTTAAACCATTCATGTAGGAATTGTAACTACATCTTTTTCTTATGAATTGTTAATATTTACTTCATAACCGAAGCTGTGTTAGATTTCTTATAATATTTTTTTCTTCTAGTTGTGGAATATCAAATTCTTCCCCATATATGTTGAATTTCACTTGAGGGGAAAAAACCGAATTTGTATGGTGTTGTCTATAAATGTTGAACAGTTAGATGCTTATTCCAAAAAAAATTATATGAACTTTATTAGTTGATGGAAATATGTTCTTTTTGTAACTGCTCATATTCAAGTTTGTCTCATACCCTGTTTTTCGAAGTCTTTACATCGTATATAAATCAGTCATCATTTCTTGATGAGAGATAGCTTGTGTGTTTTTGCAATATCTGTTGGAGCTTAAGATTTCTCTAAGGAAAATTGAGGAAAAGCTTGTTCACCAAAGTTTGGAGAAAGGACTAGAATAATCTGAAGTTGTTCCTTCATGACCCCTTACACCCCTCTATATAGACTTGTTAACCACCACCCTGATGAGAGCTATGTGTTGGAAATAAAAGTAGTTACTCTGGTCTACCTAGAAGAACCAACCATTAATTGTAGCTATCTTAAACTTCTCACAAACTCCTCAAATTACAAGTCGAGAAAAAAAAAAGATAAATAACTTCCAAAGGAGCACTCTCCTTGAGACTTCAAAGTGAATTTTCTTTTATTATCCCCATTGAAGGCTTCATAAGCACAAAATAAACATCCATAAATCAACATCTTTCATTCCATATAGCTATCCTTGCCCTAAGGACTGTTACTGATGTCAGCCATCTGCAGACTGATTGCAGCCATAAGATGCTGTGCAGATTAACAGTTTGGCTTTGATATCAAGAAGCGAAGAAGGAAATTAGATGGAATTTAATAAAGAAATGAAAGAGATATTGTTGTGCATCTCTAACTTCTTATCTCCACTGGCTGAAATCTCATCCTGCTATTGTTGGTGCCCTTCATGATTAGGCTGCTTGCTTACCTGGCCTATATTCCTTCTCGTCTGTTTAAGAACCGTGCTAGGGCATAATTACTTAGTTTGATGATAAGGCCCTGAAATTGCAAGCAGATTATTTTGAATAATTTTTCGTTAGTTTGCAACCTATTCTGATAAAATCCTCTCAAGTCCTATAGATCCATCAGTGAAGCCTACCTAAGAAATATAAGCTGCTCAAACATATTGCACCCTTATGTATTAAGTATTAACACTAGTTCATATCTAACTTGTACCTACCTTACGATGATGGATCACCTGTATAAAATGGGCTTGTACTCTAATTTTATTTTAATCACATTGTCCACACATGATCAGTCTGATGGGGGGCCCAACTCTGATCAGAGTGGAATTTGGCTAAAAGTTAATATAAGGAAAGACAATTATTCTGAGCAGTTTAGATTTTATATGTGGGCCTCAGTGACGGATATATGGCATGTACTCTGACATAGTTCATCGAACTAGTCAAAATCACATTCCAAATCTTATGGGTCATATGCCGAATCAAGTGTGAATTTCTAGATCCTCAAATTATTGATTTCAGCTTGAATGTGAATTGGTTGTACTGCAAATTACGCAACTGCAGTAGGGAGTTGGTCCTTGTTTCGGGTCATTTCTAAATAAATATTCATTTGCTAATGGTAGTAATATTTTCATGGGAGATCTTCTTAGATATTGGGCACATTGCAGAATGCTTATAGGTAAATGTAAGAGGCAAGCGATCTTCTAGGATTGCTTTTACATTTTGTATTTGTTGGGGATTTTCACTGAGTTTTATGGGCTTGTTTTTGTCTTTCCATTTCTATATGATGAAATTATTTTTTTTTCCTTTTTAATTATCCATGTTCTCAATTTCCCTCAAATCTCTCATTTTTCTGTATATTTGATGTGGCTTGTATTATTTTGAGTTTGAGTTCTTTCTTTATTATAGTCCCTAATGACATTTTTTTTGCCGTGTGACAGAATCAAACAATATGGTCGAATTGCCACCCGAGCTTTGTGTTATTGTTCTGCCCAACATAACAATCAGTACTTTGTACTCTTTCTCATTTGTTCCATTCATCATGCACCGCATCGAGTCTACACTTCTTGCGGCAAGGTTAAAGATTATTCAAATGAATCACTACACACAAAATGTCAGTGTTCCAGCCTCAAAGGTACTTTTACTTCTCATTTTCGTTGTTTTAGGAGGCGACAAAAGTTCTATTCAATTAGAATGAAACTTGCAATGTTCATCTAGCAAATTGATATGCCATGGTAATACATTAAGCATTTGTTTTAATCTCTACCAGAGATTTAGCAATGCTGATCATTAGTCACATGGTCAAAGAGATTATTTGACTCCAGTCACATTCAAGGCTCTAACAGCAGGTGAAGGTCATCAGGATCACATCATCACATGCTTTGATTCTCTTATAGAGGCCCCAGATTTATTGTACTGTGAAGCAAAATATCAAAATGAGGACACAGTCCCTGGCATATCTCATGTTATCTTTGCCCACATCTTTTTGTTATTGTTTTCCCTGATCAATTGATATGAAGTGATGTAACTGGAGTATGGGGCTGTTTGCTCAGCTGGCTAGGGATGTGTGTGATGTGCGTGTGTACACGTGCATGACTTCGAATCCTTATGAAAGGAAGAAAAAAAAGATGTGATTGGAATTCTAACAGTTGTAACTTGTAGAATGTCTACAAGGGATGGATTATCTAAGTGTTCGCAATTTCCACAAAGTTTCTTCTATTTCTTATCAGTTTTTATTGTGTAAGACTGTAAGTTAATCATCTTGGGTTGATTTAGGAACAGTCCCTAAATCTATCAGTATCATAATCCCCTAGCAAAAGAGAATTCTTCCTACATCTTTTACTCCTTCCTCACTTGAATTGTCATAGCTGAAAGGGACCCAGAAACCCCATTTTAAACTGCCATTTACTTCATTTTCTTCTCTTCAATTGGTGCTTCTGGAATTCCTCACTTGAAGCGTCTTTCCCAATTCTTCAATTTCAAGGCTGACTAATATATATTTGGATTATGTGATTCGAGCTAGATGATTTTTGTGGTAGTTATTTTACTTTTTTTTTTTTTTGAATTACTATTCTAATGTTTTGTATAATTGCCAGTTGGTTTCTTAATCCTAAACTTGTGCATTATCCATGTTAATTGATAATTATGTCAGTTACTGTTTTGCGTGTGCAGGTTGCTATGAATTTAGCTCATGGTTTTAAAATCCGGCCTAGCCTGTCAGCTTGGACTCGGTAGGCGTCAAGTACTCAAGTCAAATCATCCCCCAAATCACCTACTTGGCTGAGTCTTATGATCTTTGGGCCCTAAATGCACTTATTTTCAACTTTTTCCATTTGAAAATTTGTGGAATTCTGAAGGATATTTTGCATTGATTAGATATATTGGTAATGTTACTTGAACCCAGTCAACCCACAACCTCAAGGCTACAAAAGTGAGCACCTTCCACTGTGCCATGGGCTCTTGCCCATTTTGTAGGAAACCAAAAACATTTAATATTAAAGACTCAAGCTTTTGAAGATTGCTAGTACTATTCATCAGACTTATTCATTATTAATAAACGAAACACAACGAATCTTAAAATTCTAGGTTCATCGAACTATATTTTCTTGTTTTGATATATATATATATTGCTTTTTTATATTTTTAAATGTTATTGGGCCTAGGATGCGTCTCGGCCCGAGTTGACTCGAATGGATGGTGATTGAGTCACTCCCAATTCTGAGCATTAAAACCTTGGTTTAGCTTTGATACCGGTGATAGTCATGTGTGTTTGTGTGCACATGTGTAAAGTTAGAAAAAAAAACTGAATTCTGATATTTTCTTTTTCTTTTTCTTTTATAATGATTTATATGCCCATAGTCCTGAAGTGATGTGGACTGCTTGGTTCCACTTTTAGGTCAGCAATTGGTTAAATTGATGCTGCAATTATGGAAGATTTTGGCTCTTGAACTGCAATTGTGTAGGTTTAGGCTCCCAAAATCTCCAAAATCGCATAATTCCCTCTCCCTAACAGGTGTTAAATTATTTCTGCTATTAGGGTAGGATTTGTGCTATTACAATGAGATCTGGACAACCCTTGGGACTTCCATATGCCTTTATATTTCATTTGTGCTAATAAATGTTAGTTTTTGACTTTTATTGATTTATATTAGACCGGTGGAGATATTAGGAATCATCGATAGGTGTATTGGTGATGTTGATTGTACTCTATTAAATATGATTTACTTTATAATTAGTTAAGACCGATCAGTCCTCACTTCAATTTATGTTTGAATGATTACTCCTCACTTCTATTTATGTTTGAATGATTTGTAATCTATAACTTCAATATTTTTGAGATTACCACTTTCAGTTATTATTTCTTTGGGTGGTGAATAGCAAATGTTGCTCTATAATAGGTTTTGGAAGCAATTACTACAAGCAAATGTCAAGAGGGATTTTCCTTAGAGTCATTGGAGACCCTTGGGGACTCTTTTCTCAAATATGCAGCAAGTCAACAACTATTCAGGAGTAATATTTGCGATCCTGAGGGCCTTCTTACTGAAAAGAGGGTCAAAATGATATGTAATGCCACCCTCTGCAAACTAGGATGTAATAAAAAACTACAGGTATTATACTATTGGATTTGAGGTCTTCATTATACTTTTAAAATTTTAAATTATATTAGTAAATTGATGCTACTGATGCAAGTTCCTTACTTCAATTGTTGTGGTTTTACTTGGCAGAAATTTGACCATGGTAGTAAAATTCAGTTTGTTTCAGCCAAATTGGCCAAAACTATTCAGTTAGTTAGGGTACTGGACCAAATGATCCCCCTATAAAATATTCTGTCAGAAAATCTGGGCCTATTTGTCTGAAACCTGCATTTCAGTTTCAAATTTATCAGCCTAAAAAGAAATCTGCATTTCAGTTTCAAATTTATTGGCCTACAACAGCCAAAATTCCCAATTTCGTCCGAATTTGCCAATGTTTTTTTTTTTTCTAATTTCATTTTTTGCATAATATTTAAATGCCCTCCATTAGAGCAAAATCTCAAGATTTTTTGGGTCCCTTGTGAATGGAGAAGGGATTTTAATATCACTGAGATAAATTACCCCTTCATTAATGCAAATCCAAACTATATATAGCTTAGACCTCTTAAGATTTAATTTACTAAGGTGATGACCAACTTTTTTATTTAGATAAATTTTTTTTTAACTTTTTATTATTTCTCAAATACAAATTTATTTTAAATTAACATTTCTCCGAAACAAAATCCGAGAAATGGAACACCGAATTGCCAAAATAGCTGAAATGTTTAATCTGAAGTCAAACCGATACAAGTTCCAAAACGAAAAGACAAAAGCAGATGTGCACCTCTGCTCCTGGTGGAGACCAATATGAATTCTTTTATAGATTTCAAGTATCTTTGGACAAACATTTAAGATATCAATTTGTGATTCTATCATTTCATCAAGCATGTCAATCATACTTTACTCATTGTCATTAGTTCTTGTTTGCAGGGTTTTATTCACAATGAGATCTTTAATCCTAAAAAGTGGATTATTCCTGGTGATAGAACAATATGCTTATTGGAGGATGATGTGTGCTTTTCCACTTCAAAAGCGATTTATAATAGGGGAACAAAACTAATGAAGGGTGAGATTGTTGCTGATGTTGTTGAAGCCCTAATTGGTGCTTACTTGAGCGAAGATGGTGAGTTGACAGCTTTGCTTCTAATGGAGTGGCTAGGTATGAAGGTGGATTTTGTCAACAAAGTACCAAATGATATGCCATTTTTGGAGAAACCAGAGATGTATGTAAATGTTCACCATCTTGAGTCGCTCCTAAAGGGGTACAAATTCCGTGACCCTTCATTACTTGTTGAAGCATTAACTCATGGGTCATATGAACTTCCTGATATTCCAAGAAGCTACCAGGTGATTTTCTGATTTTTCATTCTTATCTTAAGATCTCTTCTTTCTTTCTTACTAAATATGATTTTTGAGATTCTCATCCTTGCTGCTGCATTCTGTCAAACCCACCTGGAGGCCCCACATGATTAATTCAACCACCAACACCCGCCTCCTTTCTTTAATGTCATAGGCCCCATGTTTTTGTTTTTGACACCCATCCGAATGCGACTGATTGCTTGATTGAAATTAAGGGCCATGGATAAATGTGTTAAGTGATCAAACGGACTTGAAATTTTGTGCTAAATTAAATCAATCCAAACATAAATAACCAGGCTTTCGCCTAAAATTTGAATATTTAATTAAAAGAATATCCAAATCCAATAATAATGTTCAAATAAAGAAATAAACTACATAATTTTCCAAAAATAGTCTTTGTAATGTAAAAGAATCCACCAAACATGTATCTAGTTATAAATTGTTTGTGAGTCCCGGAAAGCCCAGCAGCAGATATCAAATCCAATGTCTTCGTCATTGGGAACCTCTTGCCTTTCTATGTTTGTCATACCTGGGATTGGGGCTAAAACACAATTAGTCATATTGAGTGAATAGATTTCTACATATGCAAAATTGCGTGCAACATTATAGTAAAAGCATCATTCAATTCAATTATGAAAAATAAGAGAACAGGTTTGCAAAGATTCAGGTAAGTTTTAATTCTAACTGTGGGACCACTGCCAAACCACTATGTGCATAGGCTTCCAAAATAAACATACACCTCAACAGTGCCTTCAAAACACAAGGGTGAACTATAGTCAGTCAAACGAGTGACCTATATCCAAAGAAAGTGCAACTGACCTATAAGTCAGAAAAATTACACAGCCTCTTGAACATAATGTCGAATGGCTGACCTATAGCCAAAGAAAGTGCAACTGAGCTAAGAGTCAGAAAAATTACGCAATGGCCTAAAAGCCACGTCAAAAATCCATCTATTAGCCTCGAGTGGTGGTGCATCTAGGGGTGTCTAATGGGTGGATTCAACTGGCATATAGTTCATGATTCACAATTTGTCTTGTTGCATTATATAAACGGGGTAGTTGAAATCAGCCTTTTACACAGATTACGAATTGGTTACGCCCCGCTCCGATCCATTATAGGTATCCAGATCGCGTAAAGTCAATTTCATACTAACCCCTCATAGTGTGGAGACATTCCCACAATTTCCAGAAAATATTAACATCTTCAACATATGTAATATGTGTTGGTAAAGTAAAGCCCCACATCTCACATTGCCTAAGTAATGCTTCTGACAATGCTTCATATACCTGTTTGGGCCTTCCACCTATTATAGCTTAAGCTTTTGAGTTGACAAATGGTTTCTTACAATATGAAATTGGTGGAATAACATATATTATATTCTACAAATTGCATAAAAATTTCCAAAATCAACATTATAAACAACAAGTCAGATGCTCAATGTGTAGTAACATCAATCATAAGTTTATTAATGATCCTAGGTTAGACATAGACACAGCAGTACCTAAATTACAATCGATCATGGATCTGATCCAAAAAACCCAATTCAATCAGTCCTTACATAATTGGTCTTAATGAAGTAGCACAACACGATCATCTGTGTATTAGTCATCCACAAGCACATAAGGAGTTCGGTTAATACTAAATATATCAGCGCAGTGCGTTGTAATTAAATAAAAGATCAGGACTGGACTCATAATAGCATAACAATCCCATAAATCCATATCGTATTGTACGGAGGCTTCATCACGCTTCTCTCCTTATGGCCTATTTGGATGTATGGTGAATTGAAATATGGTGAGGTGAAGCATCAAATCAAGAGAGAATAAAATATAAGGTGTTATGATGGTGTTTTGCTTTTATTTGTTTGGTATGGAATCTTTGTGACTTTTCATATAGAAAAGTGGAGCTTTTTTGTCCTTTAGTGGAGAAAGGAGGTTGCTTTTTTGACTTTTTTTGAAAAAATCGGAGGAAATTTTGAAATTATGTACTTTTGATATGACCCCTTGTCATTTCTTGTATGGATTCACTTTACTTTAACTAGTTAATTGCCAAAAATCGATGGGCCCCACTAATTCAAACATATGATGGACCTGATCTCCAAGTAGCATGAGAGTTACTCTCGTAGGAGATAGGACCATTTCCATATATATAGTGCAAGGCTCTCCTAAGCTCATGCTTAGGATAAAATTCCGTAAGCTCGCGCTTGTGGGGCCTAGCCTTGGTCCATCCAAATGGACTAAACACACAACCCCCGTGAAGTGCACATGCCCACCAACTTTCAGTCAGATCCGAATTTATTGGACTATTGGAGTGACTGTATACCGATCCGAATGGACCGTTGACCATTCAACTTTTGGGGCCTAGATGGAGATGATAGAAATCACAGTTGGGGCTGATTTTTTGCAGAGAGGAGGGTCCAAGGGAGTCCTTGAAATCCCCCTCCCCCCCTTCCCATCCCCATCTCCATGTGGGTCCCCAGGTGGGCCCACCACATACTTGAGCTTGGGAGAACCTTGCAGCGCCCAGGCGGCTTTACAAAACGCTCGGGTGATTAACGAATGAGGGTATCTCTCACTCTTGGTGAGTTGGACTTATCATAAATGAAAGTAAACAACTCCTTAAATAATTCCTACTTTTTTTCTCTTTATTTTCTTCTATATCACCTTCTTAACAACCCTGCTTCCTCTCACGCTCTGCGATCTTTTTTCTCTCTCTGTAACTAACATCTCCTCAATTTGGCATTAATCACCATTGAGACAAAAGAAAAGAGGGTCCCACTAATATAGTTTTTAGTGCTACCATACATAAATACCATTGATCCATTGGCAGGCCTTTGTATAAAAATCCAAATTGTGCGGCCCACCTATAAAATTCCAAATTACCTGCCTGCTTACAAAAACCCAAATTGTGCGGGCCCACCTATAAATATCAAACTAGTGGTGTGCCCCGCAATATACAAAATTAGGCTCATAAAAAGATTACAAAAGAAGGAGGGCGTTTTTTTTATTCCAAAACTCACGGCCCACCTCTTCTATTTCTTCTCCTATTTTCTCTCCTTTCAAAGTTTCAAAGAGTATCCTTAATAAGAAGTTGGATGGTCGGTTTATTTTGAATCAAGTAATGTTATCTCCTCTCCTATTTTCACTTTTCTCATTATCTTGTCTTGGAATTGGAAATGCTATTTATTTCATGGATTGTGACTTATACCAATGGAGGTTTCATTTAATCCATGTGATGTGGCATTATACTAGTGGACCATTAAAAAGGGGCAAAAACGCCCCTTTTCAAATTGTGCATTTTGCATAATTCCTTATATATATAACTCCCCCAGTTTTTTACTGCTGGCCCCAAGCCCGGGTAAAGGAGGATGATTGCGTTAGAGAGGTCGACATCCAACATAAAAATCTGACACAACCCAAACATGAATTCTGAGATTACAACATTCCGAGATCATGTTAGGGCGTTCCCCGCTTTAAGCGACGCAGTGCGGCGTCACCCAGTTGCAGTGGAAAGTGGGCAAGGGCTACCACACCATTATGGATGAGTGCGTCTAAAGAAGTTAGTCCAACAGCAGAAGAAAAGGAAGATTCGACTTGTTACTTGGAATATAGGAACCTTGACAGACGAGCATGGAGTTAGTCGAGGTAATGAAAAGAATAAGAGTTAGTGTAGTCTGTCTACAGGAGACAAAGTGGAACGGTGATAAAGCTAAGGAGCTCATTGATGGTTATAGTGTCTCTTAAGTTCCTAACTCATTCTTTTCTCCAAATCCTTGTCCTCCATGCACTCTCTCATAACCTTTATTATCCTTTCCTACAAGCCCATTTAAGTCCCCTCCTAAGAAAATCTTTTCACTAATTGGAAATTCTCCTAGTAAACCATCCATCTCCTCCCAAAATCGGCTCTTGACACTTTCATCTAATCCTGTTTGGAGAGCATATGCATTAATAATATAAATTATGCCTTCCTCGAACACTAGTTTAATTGTTATAATTCTATCACCCAATCTCCTTACACCTACAATTTTCTCTTTCAGATACTTATCTACAACTTTATCCACTCCATTTCTTGTGTTGTTCATTGGACTTTGCATTAGCATTGGACCTTGTAATAGCAAACACTTGCTTTAAAAAAGAGAGAGGAGCATATAACTACTTATTAAAGTGAAATTAGCAGGAGCTAGATAGACTTTTTTTTAGTTAAAAAACATGACCGATTGGATTGTAAAGATTGTAAGGTTATTCCAGGAGAGAGTTTGACCACACAACATAGGCTAGTAGTTTTAGATATTTGCATTAGAAGTAGAAAGAGGGGTAGTAAATAAAATGTGCCATAAAACAAGGTGGATGGATTTGAAAAGAGAAAGGGCGACATTATTTAAGGACAAAATGATAAATGAGGGATCATGGAATTTTGAAGGAGAAACTACATTGATGTGGAATTAAATGGCTAACTGTGTTAGGAAGGTTACTAAAGATGTACTTGGAGAGTCGAAAGGGAAGAGACATGATAATAAAGAAACCCGGTGGTGGAGTGTAGAGGTTCAGGAAGCTATTCGGGAGAAGAGGCGTTGTTTCAAAGTTTGGCAGGGTACTAGGAATATGGAAAACTATGAGATGTACAAAAAGGCAAAGAAAGAAGCTAAGAAAGTAGTACGTGATGCAAAGTGCAAAGCATATGATGACCTATATAATAGGTTGAGAACAAGAGAAGGAGAGAAGGATATTTCATGCAAAAATAAGAAAAAGGAAAAGTAGGGGCTTAGATCATATCAAATGTATTAAGAGCAATGACCAAAAGGTTCTAGTGAAGAACAACGATATCAAAGAAAGGTGGAGGGAATATTTTAGCATACTTTTAAATGAAGACTATATAGGAGACATAAAAACAAAAGACGATACTTCAGTAGCAAAGCATACTTTTTTTTTCTTAGGATTAGAGTGGTGGAAGTGAGGAAAGCACTAAAACAAATGAAGACAAGGAAGGCTATGGGTCCAGATGACATCATGATTGAGGCTTGGAAATGCTTAGGAGAAGTTGAGGAGATTTGGATAACTAGACTTTTTGATAAGATATTAATGACAAAGAAAATGCCGGATGAATGGAGAATAAGTATTGTAGTACCTATATATAAGAATAAGGGAGATATACAAAACTATACCAACTATCGTGAGATTAAACTTATGATTCATATTATGAAGCTATGAGAGAGAGTAATGGAGCATAGACTTAGACAAAAGACCAATATATTTGAAAATCAATTTGGCTTTATGTCAGGGAGGTCAACGATGAAAACTATCTTCTCACTTAGGCAATTAATGAAAAAATATCGAGCAAAGAGGAAAAATCTGCATATGGTCTTCATCGATCTAGAAAAAGCCTACGACAGGGTACCTAGAGATTTAATTTGGTAGGCTTTAAATAAAAGGAATGTTCCAAGAGGTTATATTGAAATTATTAAAGACATGTATGAAGGAGTAGTAACCAGTATGAGAACTACTTGTAGCGAGACAAGGGAGTTCCCAGTGACCATAGGTTTGCATCAGGGGTCAACCCTAAGCCCATATCTCTTTGCACTGATTATGGATGAGTTAACTACTCATATTCAAGAAGAGGTACCTTGGTGCATTTTATTTGCAGATGATATTGTGTTGGTAGATGAATCAAGAGTTGGTGTGAATGCAAAACTCGAGAGATAGCGGGATGCTTTAGAATCCAAAGGCTTTAAAATAAACCGTACAAAGACGGAATATATGGATTGTAACTTCAGTGGACATATAGAAAGAGTTGCAACTACTGCGAGAATTGAAGACAATGGAATACCACAAAGTGATTCTTTCTGCTATTTTGGCTTTATAATTAGTAAGGATGGGGAGATTAATGAAGATGTCGAACATAGGATAAAAGAGGGATGGTTGAAGTGGAGAATTGCTTTTGGAGTGCTTTGTGACCGACAAATGCCATCAAGATTGAAGGAAATTTTTTACGGGACAATGATTAGACCAGTTATGACCTATGGAGCAGAATGTTAGCCGATCAAGAAGTAGCATATACACAAAATGGATGTAGGAGAGATGAGAATGTTGCGGTGGATGTGTAGTAAAACTAGGAAGGATAAAATTAGAAATGAGTACCTTCGAGAGCATTTAGAGGTGGAAAAAATAGATATGAAGAATTATAACTTATCTGAGAATTTGGCTCAAGATAGATCATAATGGAGAAACAGAATTCATGTAGCCGATCCCAACATAGTTAGGACAAGGCTTTAATGATGATGATGATATATATATATATATGTGAATACTAATCCGCGCGCCTCAACATGGTCCCCACCTCGGACCGGGACCAAGGGGATTGAAAGATCTCCCCTGGCCCTTCATCTCTGCAAAAAATAGCCCCATCCGCCCGCCCCCCCCCCCCCCCCCCCCCCCCGGCCCGGCGCACCTGATAACCACTATATATATAATAGTGAGGTATATTTATGTAAGAAATCAGTACAAGTTGAATATACTGAATATTTTTGGTACAAAAATGACTTTAATCTTAGTGGCTATCTATTATTCTATATCTTACAGCTGCCTTCAAGTTCATGCATAAACTCATCCTGAGTTTTGATTTTTTTTTTGGCAGCGTCTGGAGTTTCTTGGTGATGCTGTTTTGGATTACCTCGTCACAGTACACCTGTACCGACAGAACCCTGGATTGTCCCCTGGGCTTTTGACAGACCTCAGATCTGCTTCTGTAAATAATGATTACTTTGCACTTGCAGCTGCAAGAGCTGGATTGAACGAACACCTACTTGCATCATCTGAACTTCAAAAACAAATAACATCCTTTGTCAAAAAATCTGAGCGATTATTTTCAGGGCCAATATTTGGGTGGGAAGCAGAGACGCATGTGCCCAAGGCAAGTCACAACATTGATCATACACTTTGCTATACATGTTTTCTATGCACTCAAAGATTTGTTTGTTGCAAGGATTATGCAAAGACTAGATTGAAGTCTTAGAAGTTGCGTATTTTCTTTTGATTACCCATTAATGCAGATATGGAAGACTTGCCCACATTCTCTTTCTTTCAAAAGGAATAAGAATCAGTACTATCTTTTATGACTACTTTTTTTATGCCTGTATCCTGTAGCCATTCTAAATGGTACATATCAGTCTCCCCTCAACACCCCCCTCAAAAAGAAAAATTAAGACAAGAACTAACCTGCAGTTGCATTTACATTCTATTCTTGCTTCAGAACATGCTCGAACTGCCATTGTAGCTTTCTTTTTTGTTTTGTGAAAACATTCATCTACGTCAATTCTTTTTTCGTTCTCATTGCAATTAGTTCATGGCTGGCGGACATGCATTTATCATCATCATCATCATCATTGGGTGAGAAAACAGAACAACATTCTCCTGGCTCCTGAAGTCATTTGCTCATTTCAATGCAGCGCGAAATTAAAAACTTTACATGTTGTCACAGGTGCTAGCAGACATTATTGAATCTATTGCGGGAGCTATTCTCGTTGATTCTGGTTTTGATAAAGCTGCTGTTTGGGAGAGCATAAGGCCTCTTTTGGAACCTATGGTTACTCCAGGTACAATAAAGTACCAACCAGTTAGAGAGCTTGAAGAAATCTACAGAAAAAAATCCAATAAAAAGCCAGAATACATCATCGAAGATCGTGATGGTGTAGTTTCCGTTACTGCTGAAGTGCAAGTAGATGGAACTACTTTCAGTGAAACAAGGACTGACCCTACTAAGGAAGCTGCCGAAAAGTTAGCTGCAAAAGCTGTACTGGTCAAATTGAAGGCAGTCCTAGGAATTGCATAATTAGTTATGCACCAGTCATTATTAAAGGCAAGGGATTTGTATCAACTGAGCTTGTTATAATGCTGTTATATTTCAAGAGAGAGCTTCAACTACATGGGTAAATGTATATTCACCTTTTTAGTGATTAGTAAGTTGTCTCGACTTTCAAGATGTCCAAGCTGTTAAAAAGTTCCATGTTTTGCTGTGTAATTAATATGTAATTGAAACTTCCAAAGCTGTAAAGGTTTTATTGATCATGTAATAGAAATGTTGTGCTGGTTTTGCCAACCTTAGATGGATCAAAGTCTTTTCTTTTTAACTTGAATGGATCGCATATGGAAGAAATCTTGTGATCAATGAAGAAATTTTGTGATGCTTTGTATTGTTTGCCTAACATCGCATAAAAAAATCTTTAAGAATTCATAGTAAAGGGGGTTCTATCTATGGAGTATTGAAAAGGTGCAAGGTGAAGGGTCTAGGTGGATACTGCATTTTGCCACCTTTTCAAGGTGAGAGGTAAAGGGTGGAGAATCTATTGGACCCCATAACTTTCCTAATGTTTTATTTACTAGAGTGATGGGTGGGTAATACATCTTTACCAATGTGTGCATTATTTGAAGGCCCTTCATCCATTTTTCACCTTTGACCCCTTTACTTACAAGTTTTAACCACTTTGATAGAAAGGCATTGCATAGAATTGCATGGACTTCAATAGTAATCAGGAAGGCATTCCTTATAAATCTTTGGAATTAAATACCCGTTTATAGAAATGAGCCCTTTTAGTAGTTGATTGTGTCATCTACATGTTCTTATGTTGCTCGCACATCACCTATTTAATTCTCCTTCAACAGATCTGTTGCTATGAATTCCCGGGAATTTAGTGTGAGGTAGGCATATGAGTCCTTATATCGTTCCCCCTAACCTCTTTACTAATCCTTTAGCTCTCCTTTTTTTTCCTCTTTTTTTTTTCTATGAACACTCAAACTCACACACTCACTTCCTATACCAGCTGAGTCACAGCTTGGGAACTTTGCTGAAGCTCATTGACCATGAATTCCCAAGCATTCGATACCTATATGCAAATAAACAAGCCCTTAATATGATCTAACGGGGCTGAATCTTTATGCAACCATAATCCATCATTAGTGCTTTCCCTATACCGTCCATAATGGGCATCCATCCAGCGGGGCTGAATCTTTATGCAACCATAATCCATCATTAGTGCTTTCCCTATACCACCCATAATGGGCATCCATCCAGCTCAGTTCTATGAATTGGCACCATCCTCATTCAGTGCTAATATGCCTGGTTTCTATGATTGGCATGCATCAAAGGGGACCCACCGCCCATGCGACAGTTTTGCAAGGTCCGCACCATGAGGAGCACACTTTGTTGCTATCTTTATCATCATCATCATCGTTGATCCATCTATGTGGGCCCCAAGAGACTTTTTCATCTTTTTGTTCAAACACTCAAGACATTGGTGCATGCCAATATGGACATGGGGATGGGGCTGGTTGGAAAGGTCTACATGGGGATTGAAGGTAACCAAAATGTTATCTCAGTCAAATCATTATATTCTCATTAGCGGGAGTACTCTATAACAAAAAAAAAAAAGATTTCACGTGCCCACAGAATAGTCAACTCTCAAAAAGGCTCATCAGCAGTATGCCTGTTGTTGTCACCATGGGCACTAACCATAGGTCATGATGAGTTTTGGTGTGTTCTGTTTTTTCTTCTTTTAATGAAATCTTTGTTACCATTTGAAAGAAACATATATCGCATCGCTACTTGTTTCTCATTACTACTACCTCCAAGTCACATAATGGGTTTGGTTTTTGAAAGGATCACTGCACATTCGTATTGGATCCGACAGCCTAATCGGATTAGAACTTCTAGTCCCACTTAAATTAGGCGGCCAAGCAAAATCACACTACCGCAATGGTTAATAACTCAAGTTCCTAAAAGTTAAACATTGATTAAGAGGCCACAAGCATAACATAATAAATAATGGGTTTTTGTTAAGAGAGAAAAGCGGCAGGAATAGTGTTCAACCATCCAAATGGTCTTAATCAAATAGGGGGCCAATCAATCAATGGATGATGGACTCCATTATACATACTATAAATACCTTGGGGCCAGTGGTAATATAACTCTAAAAACATTTCATCTGCTTAGAATGTGCAAATGAAGGCAATGTGTCTGATGCCCCGCACATGTTATCGAGTTGCATTTGTGGATACTTTCCAATGCAGCATGAGCTCAAACCCCTCTCTATATGCCGACACCAGCAGAAGCGATTGTCTCGCTGCACTTTCTAGTTTCTCGCTAGTTTCCATCAAGATGGGCCCACGTATTACTTGAAGTCTAACGTTTCTCACCAATTGAACTGTCATTTTTTATTAAAAAAAAATTGTAACTGAACCGGTTCCTTTCAGTTTGGTTCGGTTTGAGCTGGTTCGGTTTGAGCACATAGGCGGTTCGGTTCGATTTGAAAAAATAAAAAATCGATCGGTTCAATTTGGTTAATAGTTTCCCCTCTAAATCGATCAAAACTACCCATGTGCACCCCTTAACCCTCCATGACGTTTCATCTTCCGAATGCAAATCTTGTTTCCTCAATCAAGGGTAGCCAGCTCCAGTAGGAGACTATACATGGAATATCTCATTGTTTATGTTCAGGAGTTTTTTGTTTAGCACTTATCCCTCTCCTTTATTTTTTTTTTATTTAGTTCCATTGTAGTTTTTCTCAGTCTACCTTCTTGGATCTTTCAAGATCATAAACTGTGTGCACATCATAATGACAGATTGTGAAGATGCATGAGAGGGCTAGCTGTGTGTTATTCTTTCATGATTTTATTAAGAGTGGTGCTATTGGCACCACACTTTCTTCTCTTCCCGCCGCGAAAAAAAAAAAAAAAAAAAAAAAACCTTTTTCTAAACTACCCCTCCCCTTTTTTCCCTCCTCCTCCTTCTCCCTCCTCCTCCTCCTCCCTCAACCCACCCTTCCTCTCCCAGCCTCCCCCCCCAGTCGCCGGCGGGGAGGGAGCCCCGGCCGGCAGCCGGCTGGCCTCCCTCCCCCTTTCCCTCTCTCCCTCTTCTGTCCCTCTCTCCCTCTTTCTTTCCCTCTTCTCCCTCCTCTCCTTCCCTCCCCTACTCTTCTTCTCCCTCCCCCTCCCCTCCCCCAGTCGCCGGCGGGGAGGGAGCCCCGGCCGGCTGGCCTCCCTCCCCCTCTCTCCCTCTCCCTCTTTCTTCCTCTCTCCCTCTTCTTTCCCTCTTCTCCTTCTCTCCCTCCCTCTCCTTCCCTCCCTTACTTTCTTCTCCCTCCCCCTCCCCCTCCCCCTCCCAGTCGCCGGCCGGGGGGGAGATCGGGCTGCAGCAGGCGCTGCAGCAGGCGACCTGCTGCAGCCCGATCTCCCCCCCGGCCGGCGACTGGGAGGGGGAGGGGGAGGGGGAGGGAGAAGAAAGTAAGGGAGGGAAGGAGAGGGAGGGAGAGAGGGAGAAGAGGGAAAGAAGAGGGAGAGAGGAAGAAAGAGGGAGAGGGAGAGAGGGGGAGGGAGGCCAGCCAGCTGGGGGCTTCCGCCGCCGGCTGCCGGCCGATCTCCCTCCCCGCCGGCGACTGGGAGGGGGAGGGGAGGGGAGGGGGATGAGGGTGGAGGCTGGGAGAGGGAGGAAGGAGGAAGGAGGAGGGAGGAGGAGGAAGGGAAGAGAGGGAGGAGGGAGGAAGGGTAGTTTAGGAAATTTTTTTGTCTTGTAGTGCGGTGGGAAGAGTAGAAAGTGTGGTGCCAATAGCACCACTCTTTTATTAATCTTGAGGTTCTATTATGGATGAGCTATTAAAAGTAGAAAGTCATGTGGGTCTTGTATATCATGCCATATTTTAGCTCTTTGAGAGACTATTTAAGTAACATTATCATTATCTATATATGATAATATTAGTAGCAGCAGTAAAAGTAAATATCATACTTACAACCTTTCAAAAAAATATTAACCTTTCAAAAAAAAATTTTCAACCTTTCAAAAAAAAATTTTAACCATTCAAAAAAAAAAAAGATTAACCTTTCAAAAGAAATTTAACCTTTCAAAAAAACTCTTTAAACCTTTCAAAAAGAAATTTTAAACCATTAAAAAAAATTTAACCTTTCAAAAAAAAAAAAACCTTTCTAAAAATTTTTTTACACCTTTCAAAAAAAAATATCATACTTATAAATACACCGATAAATATTTACCAGTACACGGTGCTCTAAACGCATCGGGACCATGCATCATGCATATTTAAAATTGGCTTTGCACCTCGGATGATGCGTGGTGTCCAAGTGAATATTATTCCACACACCTACTTAATCTACAACAATAAAACTCAACTTAAGCAACGATTTTATTTATATAAAAAAAAAAAACTTAAGCAACGACTTAACATAAGTCGTATATAGGATGCACCACGATGAATTATAAGTCTGAGCTTCAAAAAAAAAAAAAGAACTCAATTGGCAAATGGAAGTGTCATTATTGCCCATGCAAGCAACTGATTGTATCTGCATCATCATATTTGCGAAAACCATGATAATAATAAATAAATAAACACATTTATATGGAGAAAGAGATAAAGAGAGAGGGTATTTCCATGCAATTGTCTAAATAAGGTAATATGTAATAGGGGATTTTACTGAAAAAATCCCGAAATATGGCTATATATCCCGAAAGGTTCTCGCAATTTGTATATCACTAATGAGGTCCTTTCGCTAATTTTTTTATACTTTTTTATGAGTGACGATAGCGTCACCATGGGCAACGCATGGGCGACGCTAGCGTTGCTCATCGCACCACATACGTCGCTCGTCACACCTTCCTCCTCCTCTTTCTTTTCCTTTCTTTCTTTCTCTTGCAGCATGAGCTAATCTAGTAGCTTTGGATCAAAGGAGATGGATTCATGTTTACATAGAGAAGTTAACATGAACTCATTTTGTACAAATGAAACTCACAAACTCACGAATGAAGCCATTAATCTTTTTAAATAAATGAAACTCACAAACGTCCCCAATCTTACGCGGGCCAATAGGTTGGACGTTAATGGCGAATAACGCAGTTGATCGGTTTGTAGAGGATTGCTGAAATCCAGGATCCTTTAATTGCACACTCTTACATATGCTTTACAGAGTTGGGGACCTTTTTGACTTTCTGTCCCATATTCGAAAGTTCCCTTCCTGCTTTCCAAGTTCATGCCAAGAGCACATAGGCTGGCCTTCAATTATGGAACGAATGCATAGGTGTTTGAAGCTGTCCTACAATGTGCATCAAATGGCAAACTCATACATCAGCAATCATGTTTGTTTGTTTGCAATGGAGTGGAATAAGGGAGTGAAATAAAATTCTTGAAAAGGTATTTGTGGAGATTGCAAGAAGACAATGTTTGTGGCGATTATCTCATGATGCAAGAGAAAGAAGAGGAGGAGGTAGAAGAGAAAGAAATGAAGAAGGTGTGACAAGCGACGCATGGGGTGCGATGAGCGACGCTAGCGTCACCCATGCATCGCCCATGGTGACGCTATCGTCACTCATTAAAAAATATAAAAAATTGGCGAAAGGACCTCATTAGTGATATACAAATTGCGAGGACCTTTCGGGATATATAGCTATATTTCGGGATTTTTTCAGTAAAAACCCCTATGTAATATAAGAGACGAATGTTAAAAATTAATAAAAATTCCCATCGAAAAGAAAATGCTAAAAATGAAATATAAAATTTTGCTTCATATATAGTATGATAATACTTGGCTATTCAATCAAAATATGATGGTCTTAAAAGTCAATCAAAATATGATGGCCTTAAAAGCCAAATGAATGAATATTTAACTTTAGCAACTGTTTGGAAACTCTAAAATCAAGGGTTGTACAGAGACACTGAACTTAAGAGCTAGCTTATTTACGTTTTCCAGTGTCCAACAAACCCACCTCTAAGCAAGTTGCTCAACAAGTTTGATTGATTGATTTAATCGAGTTTGCCTTTTACATGTGGAACATTAAAATAAGATTTACATACGTTAGTCGCAAAAGATTAGAAGTGGTGAAAAGGATTGATATAGGCCTAGGGTTGTGCATCGGTCGGTCGGTTCGGTTATTGACATATTTTTAACCTAACCAAAATTTTTTGGTTAATTTCAACCATTTA
Organism: Litsea cubeba; assembly: GCA_012931725.1. Classification (NCBI taxonomy): domain Eukaryota; kingdom Viridiplantae; phylum Streptophyta; class Magnoliopsida; order Laurales; family Lauraceae; genus Litsea; species Litsea cubeba. Next base: position 141,668,402 of record CM022944.1, read on the forward strand.
ACCAAACCAAAATTTTTTAGAGGATTAACCATCGGTTCGGTTAACCTAAAATATCAGTTTAAATTTCGGTCGGTTCAGTTAATCCCATTTAGGGTTTCCATTTAAAAAAAAAAAAACAAAAGGTTTAAGATTTTATAGTGTTAGAGTTTAGGGTTCATATTATTAGAGTATAATTTTATGGGTTTAGTGTTTTATCGGTTCGGGTTAAGTTTTATAACATGACTATAGTTATATAGTTATTAGGGTTTAGGGTTTACATTCATAAGGTTTTATAGGGTTTAGGGTTCCCATTTAAAAAAATAATAGGTTTTAAGGTTTTATAGTGTTATAGTTTAGGGTTTATATTATCATAATATAGTTTTATAGGTTTATTGTTTTATCGGTTAGGGTTTAAGTTTATAACATGACTATAGTTATATAGTTAATAGAGTTTAGGGTTTATATTTATAAGGTTTTATATGGTTTATGGTTCCCAATTCAAGAAAAAAGAAATTGTTTAAGGTTTTAAATAGTTGGGACCTTTAACCTTAAGATTTAGGGTTTAATGTCAATGGTTTATATTTTTTTTGTCATATTATTAATTTCATTTTCATATTTAATTTTGATAAATATAATTATATAATATAATGAAGGTGCTACGTTACATGGTAACTTGGTAAGTTACTAAGTTGGTACTTGGTAACATGAATTAATACTTATTAATTGATGTATGTTATATTTATTTTAAATTTTTTATATAAGTATTAATAGATTTTCATATTATATACATGTACACATTTTATTATATATATTATATATTCATATAGTATGCTATAATTTCGGTTCGGTTCGGTTAATTTGTTTAATTTTTTCTGTTAACCTAACCGTTAACCGAAAACCGAAATATTCAAATATATATCTTTAACCGAACCGCCCGATCGGTTAAGAATAACCGGTAAATTCGGTTAACGGTCGGTCGGTCCGGTTCGGTTAATCGATTTTAACCAAACTGTGCACACTCTTAGATATAGCGACCCATTGCAGATGTCCTCTGTTCTGGCATCTTCTTAATCAAGATGACTTGTAATCATTTTTAACCCTTTTTTGCATGAACTAGACAACAAGCCCATGCTAACCCTGGGCCCTAAAATATTAAATTAATTACAAGAAAATTTCAAAAAATCTTCTTGTTAAGATAAATTTTCAAAAAGCTATTATCTCCCATTTTTATTCGACCAAACCTTTAATTTTGTTCTCTCTTGCATTAACTATTCATATCACTTCACCGGTAAAGTAAATTTAACAAACAAGTGATTTACTATATATTTCATGTGATTTGATATTATTGCATTTAAACAATAATCATGCATGCTCATCCATCATTGTTCGGACCACAACCCCTACCCGTGGGCCCCACCAAGATGTAAAAAAGAAAAAAAAAATGGTTTGTAATGCCATAGCTACAAGTGTAAGATTTCCTCCACTCAGAGAGGCTTCCACCTTATATAACAAGGGAATGGCAACAAGTGCAACTTTTTCTCCGCTCAGAGAGGAGGAAATCTTGCAATTGCGACTTTACCGGCAATACAAGTTGCGGTAAAGCTGCATGAGCGCCCAAATTTAGACCAAGCATGCCATTTCATTTTCTATGACATAAAATGGAAGAATCAATAGTTGCAGGCAGTTGGCACGGGCCTTGCTCACTATAACATGAAATTAAGGAATCAAGATATGAGTCATTCCTTTGAGGAGACTATGACTAGGTGAACCAAAAATTTAAGAAGCAACCCATTCACCATGTAATCGAGATCTCTCTGGCATAGTGGTCAAACATGTGTACCAAGTCCCAACGATAAAGTAACCAAGTATAATTGGTGATCCTTCTTCAAAAAAATTTATTGAGAATTGTTTAAATCAATTGTGAATCATTTTAAAATTAACAAATCACGTTATAAATTTTTTAAATGCTCTATAAGAGCCTAAATATTTTAATAAAACTTGTAAATTTGAAGTAGCTTAAACTTAAAGCAGCAAGTGAGTGGGCACTTTTTTTTTAATATAAGTTTTTTTAATTAAAAATCATTTATTTAAAAAACACTATCAAAATCTAAGAAACATGTTACAATTTATTTTATGAAAGGCCTCACCTAGTGTCTAACATTATTCCACTTTATATGAACAAATTTATCACAGATATAAATAATTAGACAATTAATTTCTATAATAGAGAAAGATATTATTAATTATAATAATAATAGACAAAAAAAGGGCAGACAATACTTAAGAAATATAAGATTTTTAATAATATCTTAAAATAATAGGCAAAGAATCATGAATGTCTTTATCCATTTACATGTAGATTATATCTTATTTTGAAATAAAAAAGAATATTACATATCCGTTTAGTAAATGTTATTTTAAAATAATAGCAATAAGATATTTTTATATGTCTGGATCTCTCATTTCAGAAAACTTTATTTAAATAATTAAGTCAATATTGATGTCTTATATTTATAAATATTTATAATATGTTTCTTGATATTTCTTTTATAGAGATGGTCCTATTGTACAAGACAATAAATACTTATTAGTATAATGACATTAGAGTCCAGATTAATTATTTCTGATACCGGCCCAAATAGGTCCCGTTGCACCCTTGAACCTAAACTAAATCACTCCCTTATCCTACGAGGCTTCGATATAATAAGCAACTAACACAGAAACCCGTGCTAATCACGGATATGCATGAAGAGGTAGGATTTTATCTATGTTAGAAACGGAGGAGATGAGAGTCCATAAGTGGGAAAAATATATTAGTGAAAAGTGGAAGGAGATTATGTTAGCAGTTGTAAAAAATGAAAGTAATTTTCAGTCAAAATGGAAAGTAGAGTAAAAATTGGATGAAACCTTCTAGCTTAATATACTATAATTGTCTTGGCCATGTAAATAATACTTAATTGCGGTATTGAGCCCATTCCAATTAATTAATTCCATCAAATTTGATAATGATTATCTGCTAATATTCACTACATCATACACAAAACTACCAATGACAGCTGACTTGTTCTCCATCATCCTCCTTGGCCAAATAAATTAGCACACAAACCAAGAACACAATTAAAATTACCTAATAATCAAATAACACTAACAGTCTACAATATCGAGTGAAGACTCCTGAGTTGGCCTGTGAAAGTTATTAGAATGGAATGACTAAACTAGTCCAAACACCAATGTACACTAGAAGTAATCAACCAAACCAAAGAGAACTAACAAAATTTTCTGCCAAACAATCACCAAAAGAAGGCAGACACGATTTTTACATGGAAACCCTATACAGGGGGAAAAACCACGGTCGGAAAAATCAATCACTATTAAATGGTTACAAGATATACTCACAATTCCGTTATCCCAGTCAATACGTCAACCTAAGGATTGTAGTTGTCCTTACACAACTCCTCACTGCCACAATTACTCGCCGCGCACCGCTTCTCGTGCTTGACCATCTAACAATCACCTTGAGAAGTAAGATGAACAAATCTTCTACAAGATAGTAGAAACACAAACCATTTAGAACAGATCTTCAACCCAATCTCTCAATGATAGCTCTAGAGAACAAGGAATATCTCTTAGAGTATTCTCACCTCAAAACAGGAGAGAGGAACTTCTTGTGTGTACCTTAGGGTTTAAAGAGTCACCCCTTAAACAGCCCCAAAATTATGTACGAGTGTTAGAACACAAATAGGACTCAAATTGGAAAACATTTGTTTAAAAAAGAAACAAACCTGCAACCCATTTATGGAATTTTCCCGCCATCCGATCAATCGGGTCAGGCCTCGGTCTTCGAATTTTTTCAGTTTGACTTGTTAACTGAGACCTGCCAAACATCCGATCGATCGATCGGGCTTCGTGGGTTCAGCCAGACTTCTTTTGAATTCTTTTATTTCTTTACCTCAGTTCTTTCGGCAACACAACCACGGTCCATTCTAAAATAAATAGAAAATACAACTCGATGGACCCCCAAAGTTTTGTCCAATCCATGAATTAGCCAACACCATTAAAATCCTAACAGGCTGGGTGGGAGATATCTTAGGTTAAAAAAAAATACTAACGGTCAGGATTGGACACAAATAAATCACACCATCATAAAATACTGCAACATTCATTAGGCAAGGATGAATGATTGTCCGACATGTGACGAAGAGGTGCCAATGTGAGAAGGTTCTCAGCCCCTTGCTTTATTATTAGAAATAAAAAATATTATTATATATATGGGGAGCACTATTTCGAGCATTTTTTAGGAGAAACACCCCTCTTAGTTGCGCCCACTTAGATGCGTGATGATCATGGAAGTCCATTGGGTGGGAAGATCCATATGTGGCCTACCGATTTGTAAAACCTTGAGTAAGATCATCCTAACCTTTTGATATACGACCTTAAAATTTAATAGTTAAAGGCATCATTTTATCATGATTTCAATCAAATGGTGAGAAAATGTTGAATGAGTGTCAAACTTGGACTTGTGACTATTCATGGGGGTACTGTATGAAAAGACTAGATTGACTCAACAAGGGGCCCATGACAAAAAAAAAAAAGGGGGTACGGAAAAGGAGGTGTTTTTAAAGTCGGCCGTTTTTTTAGATTTGCATATATATATGGGAAATATTCAAATGCATCCATCCCTCACCATGCTATGGTGAGGGACAACATAGTAGGATTGATTTTATAATACATCCAAACCATCCACACACATGAGACCCCCTTAAGTACACTAGACCCATTGAATTTTCACCTATCCAAATGGATTAGATCGTTGGATTTATGATCAAATTTTTTCCTTTAATATAAAGTTATTAAATTTGTGGACCACGTATGAAGGGGTTAGAGGCATGAGATTGACCACAAATTTGATATATGGTCTCATCCAAGATGTCTCTTATCATCCCCCACAAGTCCCGTGATTAGTGGGTATCTAAGTGAGCCCCATTAAGTTTGTCCCTCACCATATGGTGAGGGAAGGATGCACATGAATACCCCCTATATATATGTTGAAATGTGGAAATGTTGATGAATGTAATGATTTAATGGCTCAAATTCACTGCCGATGTCAGACTTTGTTGGATTACTAGTGATTGCATGTACCTGAAGGCACGACGCACCATGTTCTAAGCATAACTAAATCTAATTACTCTTCTTTTGATCACCCAGCAACTAACCTGAATTTTGGCATCCTATGAGGGGTAATTCGATCAATCCTATTTAACGATGTCCTGATTAGGTCCCGAGTCAAATATCACCTATTATTCCTGGAACTCTGATTGCCATAGGAATTGGCTCATTGCAATCTGTTCGTTGAGGGCTTTCCGTCCATATATAGAACTTCAAGATCCGACGGGCGAATAAAAAATAATAATAGCAGGTCCCGCACCCCTGGGGTGCCCACCTGAAAAATCACCTATCACTTCTAGACTCCTAATCGCCCCGAGAGTTGGTTCATCGTGATCTACTCATCGAGGGCTTTCCATCCATATATAGAACTTTGAAATTCGACCGGCGGATTAAAACCTGCGAAACCTGGGTTCCAGTGATTATTGCCCAGACCGGACCCCACTGTAGCCCACCTTTTGGGCCCCAAACCTCTGGTCCAGACCCTGATTGGGCTTTTAACTAAACCTGTCAGACCTGACCTGAACCTGACCCAATCAAACCCATCAAACCCTAGCCCAAATCAATCCGAACCCAAATCCAACCCAAACCCATCTAACTTGAATCTAACCCCAGACCTGCCCAGACTCCTTAACCCGTCGCCTGGAGAAGGGAGAAAGAGTCGAGGGATATGGGAAAGTAATGTCCCAGATCTCTGCTGGACTATTAAACCTCCTTAAACCCCTCAACCCCTTCCCTCTTAATTTCAGTCATAGGATTTATGTACATAAATCCAAGGGTCCAAAATATGGGAAATTAAAAAACTGAGCTCCCTTATTATATATAAATTATCTGAGATTATATCCAAGCATCTGGTTGAATGTGATTTGAGGCATATTAAGGATGATAACATGCAAATTTATGGAAAAAGGTATTTATCATTACGATGAATTTTGGATTTAAAGTATTTTTATAATTTTCTAAAACATACTTGATTGATCTTATTATATTCTCTTTTTGTGTGTTAGAGACGAATATTAAAAATGAGATTGTTGACGGAATTACATACAATAATATAGACAAATTGGTAAGATTTACTTTATGCTCCTCCTCATTTCAGTATAATTCTCTATACTTTCAATAATATAAAAATGTATTCCTACCATAATTTACCGTACAATATGGAAGTTTAAGTACTCCGTCAAAATCAATTTAATCAGCAAAATAGAGGTACCGAAAATGCTAAGTTATAACATATAATGACAGCTAGCGGTTGTCAATATTGAAACTCAGGACATGTTTCTTTACCAAAAATTATTGTCCCTGGCATTTGAAATGGAGAGCTACTAATGCCACCGCCACCGCCCAAGCTTCTGCGAGCACAACCCTTCTCTTTACACACTCCAAATAAAATAAGCTTGGGTCATGGCATTAGCAGCTCTTTTTGAAAAGTTGGGTTTCTTTCACCAAAATTCCAAATTCTACTCACCTAAAATGTCTCAAATGACCTTTTGAAATTTCATCCCTCATTGTATTTAGTTGGGATTTCAAATACTCCACCAAGAGGATGGATTTGAGATTTCACCTCGAGCAGGGGCGGATGAAGGGGGGGCCGGGGGTGGCTGCAGCCCTCCTAAGCTTTCAGCCCCCACAAAAAAAAACTAGTTTTTCATATGGGTTGTTTTCTTGCCCTTTCAGTTCCTAGTTTAAGTAATTTAAGATATCTAATGTATTCTCTCTCTCTCTCTTTCTCCTGGTTCTGGAAAGAATTCATCTTTTGTTTCTGTTTCTTCTTCTGAGTCCTTCTATTTCCATGATCTAGAAACAGAACCGGACATGGGTTGCTTTATCAAAATCCCTTTCTCCTTTCGCGTACATGTGATTTCTTTCAAATACAATCTTTTCTCTGTGATTGTTTTTTCATGTGCTGCTCTGTTTTCTTCTCCCTTTTTGTTTCACAGATCTCTCCATGTTTCCATAATCTCAAATGGGTTTCCTTCAAATCCTCGGTTCCTCTTCTCTTATCTTAAATTTGCAGGGATTGTACAGAACACCAACAATGAAGGGACGCATTTGGGAACTTGGATTGCATTTTCGAGCCGTTTGGATAAGGTTTCCCCAAATGGACAGATCCTTCCCATTACTCCCGCTTTAAAGATTTTCAGTTTTACAGAGTTGAAGAAGGCGACCAGGAACTTCAGTCCCGATAAACTTCTTGGCGAGGGAGGTTTTGGGAGGGTTTTCATGGGTTGGATTGATGAGAAGACATTTGCACCAACCAAGGCCTGGAGTGGGATGGCTATTGCAGTATTGCTGTCAAAAATGGAATTCAGGCGGCTTCCAGGGAAGGGAAGAGTGGCATGTATTTTCCATTCAATCCAATATTTGTTTTGCAAATTTGAGGGGAAAAAAAAGAAAAAAGAAAAATAGGTTGGCCGGGTTGTGGTGCATGAAAAAAAATCGTGCCTGGGACATTGACTAGGGCCGACCCATTCTTCAAGTTATTAAATGAGCATCAATGTTTTTGCATTTATTTTAATAATTTAAATTTATTTCAAATTAAACAACCTACTGAATCATTCTCGACATATAGAAAGTGTTTTCAATACAATTTCTAAATAGCAATGCAAATAATCGGTTGCTTCTTTCGAAATGTTATCAAATGTATTCAGATGCTTGCACTCAAGGGGTTTTTCCTTTTAGAGGACAATGAGAAATAAATAATTTTTTATAGTTTTTGGTGAGACATTTGTTGCTATTTTTTAGTGTAACTTAAGTACAACCCCCCCAGATTAGAAGTTCTTGGATCCGCCCCTGACCTCGAGGGGACAATTTTTAAAGAAATTGGAATTTCACCTCCAAACATGAATTATAGGAATTCTGGTAAAGAAATAGGTTCTTAGCTGTTGGCCAGTTTCTTTTCATTTTAGAACCTCAGCCATGGAACTATTTGAAAAGTCTTGATAGTTTTATTTCAATAAAAATAGTATAAAAATACATTTCTTATCACCTAAAAATGAAGTATATTTTCTTGAAGCAAAAGTTTTAATTACAAGTGTACTTTGTCTACTGCAAGAGAAAAAAAAAAAGAAAAACGGAAAATGAAGAGCTGGACTTGGGAGAAATACATCATGCAACTACTTCTACCTTTTTAAGTAAACCATGGGAGAAAATGAAAATGGTCAATGGGATTTCCCAATTCACCAAACTCATTATCATTTTAATAACCCATCATCTTCTTCATAAAATTATTGTCCCGTGCACGGTTTGCATGGGAATGGTGAATTAGAACTGTTAGGTAGCGTTTGGTTCACTGTAATGAAGGTCAGCATGGAATGGTCATTCCAACGGAATGGTCATTATATTGTTTGGTTCGCAAAAAAGTAGCGTAATGACCGTTATCTCCGAAATCCCATTCCCTTATGTAGAGAAATGACCATTCCATCCGGGATGGGAAGGAATGACCATTCCATTCCTTTCTACTTTTTTTAGACCAAAATACCCTTCTTCACATCTATACATTATTATTATAATAATAAGATTATAAAACAGAAGAACTTGTGTGGGCCCCACCTATATAATAATATAATATAATATATACATTATTATTATTATTAGATTATAAAATAGAAGAACTTGTGTATGCTCCACATATATAATAATAATATAATATATATTATTATTATAATAAGATTATAAAAGAGAAGAACATGTGTGGGCCCCACCTATATAATAATAATATAATCTATACATTATTATTATAAGATTATAACATAGAAGCGCTTGTGTGGGCCCCACCTATATAATAATAATATAATATTTATATTATTATTATTATAAAATATAAGAGTTTGTGTGGGCCCCACCTATATAATAATAATATAATTTATACATTATTATTATTATTATTATAAGATTATAAAATAGAAGAGCTTGTGTGGGCCCCACCTATTTAATAATATTATAATCTATACATTGACTGAGCCAAAGATAAAAACCTAACAATGGTATTTTAGTCAATCTTATGTAAATTTTATTCCATTACAGTACTTATTCCATCGTACCAAACGCAGGGGTTGATTCCTTAGCGTACCAAATGCTGGAATGAAAATGCCTATTCCTGCCTCATTTTATTCTAGACTAATTCCGGTATCCATTCCATTCCCACCTACAACCATTTGCGAGATTTGTTTGTGCCCAGATGCACTCTGCACATGGAAATGATTACCTGAATGGCATTTCCACAAGTGATAAGATAGGAATGACTATGCATGGGCAAGAGAATCCTGAGTAATAATTCCAATCTGAACCCAAAAGGTGTGTTTTATAGGGTCTCCAACCAAATCAGTGCTGAGAAAATATTAGTTCATTTCCCTCAAGTGGTGTGCAATTGGAATGAAAGTTGGGGCTAGTGCTGATTCATAGGGAGTATTAGCATGATTAGGATAAGGAGCGTGAGAAGCGAATAAGAGTTAGAAGTTTCCAAAAGTGGGCCTCTTCTCATTTAAGCTTTATGGGGGGATGCCTCTAATTAGAACTTCCTTTGGTGCTTTGTGTATATATATATATATATATATATATGTTACACACATGTACATTTTACATTTGTGTGTTTATGAGGTTAATGGTATATTTTTTTCACATGTACATTTTACATTTGTGTGTTTATGAGGTTAATGGTATATTTTTTTCCTGGAAAGAGGACAAGTACATCTGTACATGTGCTATTTAAGCACGATATTTCCCACAAATAAGTTTGTGAGGGATACTTAAATAGTTCGACATCTGTGATTTACCTCTCAGCAATTCCAGTGAACCAAACGCTACCTTAAAAAGGTTGTGTATGGTTCCCATGCAACTCAACTTGTGTGCAGGAGCACCTTCATCAACTCCTTATATTTATGTAAGAATGTCAGTTCCAAACCCTCTATATCTAACGAAACTAAGAACATGGGGTCACAAGCATTGAAGAATATTGCAAGAGTGTAAGAACGTACCATGGAAAAGCCCAGAAGAAGCCCCTAAGGGCCTGTTTTAATTAGTTAAAGGAATTTCTGACAAGGAATTATACTACATTTTGTTCCCTGGGCATTCTAAATACTCTGTTTAATGCAAGAACTTAAAATTTTAGATCACATGAAAAGACACTTTCATCCTTGTGAATTCCCATAATTCTAGTATTCCAAATGTTAGAAGGGGTTGAGCATTTAAAATTCTATTTTTAGGACAGCATTTAAAATTCTTAGAATTCTCCTGAATATGAATTTTTACAATTCTCCCAAACAAATAGGTCCTAAAGGCTAGTCCCAAACCTTTGTGTGTAAAGAAACTAAGAACATGGGTTCAGAATACATTGAAGAAAATTGTGAGGGCAAAAACGTATCATGGAGAAGTATTCTACAAACATAAATCCATTGGACTGTCACAATAACTCTCTCCCTCTAAACGATCTCCTGCGGACCTTTCCACGATATCATTGAAGTCTACTACAACTGTATGGAGATAGCTCTGAATCCATTTATAGAAAAGCCCAACCACAGCTATAGCGGACCCAAGACTTAAGACAATACACTTATAGAAAAATATATGCTTGACTTGTTATTAATACAATTTATACAAATGGGCACATAAGATACACTCACAGCACTAGACACGTTGGATGGACGACACACTACAACTTGCACTCTATGCAACACACTCAAACACTCAAGACTTGCTTGCTCACTCCACATGTGTACACTTGCACACACACTCACTCACTGGTTGGACACTTAAAAGACACTTTGGCTTGACTCTTCACTTGCACTCTTGCCTACTTGTACTCAAGGCACACACTATTCCTCACTTGCACACACACTCCCCAAGGCACTTCATTACTAGCTTGCTGTTTGCCCCTCAGATGACCCAAGCACTCATTGCATGTTACTTGTACTCTCCAAATGAGGATGCACTATCTATTTATAGGCATCAGTTGTGTCAGTGGAGAGATCGAATGGAAGGGAGGTGTGCCACTTGGCACTTTGTACAGCATACAATGAGAAGGTCGGTTTGGGTGAATAGGTGAGAAACCTAGTAACCAAGCTTCTAGAAAAATGTGAATAGGTGAGATCCTTTCCATGTGTTGGTTGGGATGGGTTTTCTAGAAGCATGTAGAGAAATGAAGGGCAAAAGACCGTGTTGCTAACAACATCCGCTAGAGCCAGGACCACTTCTTCTCTCTTATATTGGATGGATAGTCTCTTAGGCAAATGAGATTAGGGTGATTAACCGGATTTCCGGTCCGACCTAAAATGAAGGATCGGATCGGTTCGATTGGACCACTTAAAGTGGTTCGGACCGGTTTTTTTTTTTTTTTTTTTTCGTTTTTTTTTTTCATTTTCACCCTACATCTAAAAAGTGGGCAAATGTCAGATGAATGAATGATGGATTTTACAAATGGGTGTTGGACTCATGCCTCATGGGCTCATCAATATGGAAATTTTTTTTATTAGTTTAAGAAATGCGATCCGGTCCGGTCCAGACCGGACCACCAAAGGCCTGGACTGGACCGGACCGGATTTGGACCACTAAGACCGCAAATCCGGTCCGGTCTGGTCCGGTTTTGTGGTCCGGTCCGGTCTGCGGTCCGGTTCTGTGCAGCCCTAAATGAGATTATGGCCTTCGGGGAGGACCAACAACGGCTTGTTACCCGAGCAGTAAAAGAGCCGTTAGTTCGTACCTGGCTGCCATGGTTTGAACTTGGGCAATTTCCTTCCCTCATCTGACGTTTACTTTTCTCACCAAAGGCTCCCTCACCTTACTTCTGACCTACTTCCCTCACCAAAGAGCTAGGATTTCAACCCCCTAAGGTGGTTACAAAAAAAAGAAAAAGTGGGGAGGACAAGAGAGGGAAGGAGAGAGCGTATTAGAGAAAGATAGAGACGAATAAAAGATAGATGTTTTTCTCAATATTATGACCAAAATTCAAATAATGTCAACAGAGCCATGCTCAAAATTTTTTAAAACTTTTTTAGGGCCATATCCTATGATATCATATGATCTATTATCATACACTCTCTACAACCATAAGTGAATTCCTTTTGTTCATAATATGAAAAATGATATTTTGCAAAAAGCAAATACACATCTGACCACTATTTCTTAATTTCTATCATTTAGAAAATTTTCTTCCCTAAGATGTTACATAAGAACCATGACATCATGGGATAGTCCCATAATTTCGTGGGATTTATCATTTTTATGACATACAATATTCTCATGATATCCTTGGATCTAGGGAAAAAAAGTGAAGAAAAAAAAATGTTGATCATAATCAAGAGGCTCTGGTGCCATTATCAAAATTTCGGTCATGAAATAGGAAAAACCAATTTTAAGGAGGACTAATGCGCTAAAATCCCATGTAGAAAGAGAATCTTATGTTAGAAGGAGGAAACTAGAGAGAGGGTTGCCCTAAAAGTGGGTCCATCCCAATGGGAAACATAGATAAATTATAAAGTGCAATAGGAGGAACGGGGATTTCTGTTTTTTTTTTTCAAGAATATATATACATCAGTTGGGGGGGGGGGGGGGGGGGGGGGGGTGGTGGTCTTACAAAAATCGAAATCGATGAAGAGCAAAAACCTTATTTTATGATTCAAATGATTTTCCCTCTTACAAAAATCAAAATTGATGAAGAACAAAAACCTTATTTTATGAAAGAGAAGGTTCAAATGATTTCTTCCACGATGTTTATGGGTGCATTTGTACACAGTGTGCGATCTATGGTAGACAGGAAAATTATCTTGATTTTCGTGCAATTATTCTCAATGGTTTGGTGTAATAAATTTTCCTCTCAAAAGGGAGAAAAAGAATTTAATTCCCCTTAAGCAATATAGGATTTTCTTCTCACAAAAATGGAAATATGCGAAGGACAAGTGTTTGCGAGACAAGAGAGACCTAGCTATGGTAGATATGAAAATTGTTTTGATTTATGTGTAGCTTCTTTTTCAATGGTTTGGTGCAATGTATTTTTCTCCCAAAAAAGAAAAAAAAGGAAGAATTTAGTTTTCCTCGGGCAATGTAGTTTTTTTTTTCTCACAAAAATTGAAATCTGCGTAGAGTAAAACATGCCTTCTATTAAAGAGGACATTCAATTTTTTTCTTCCATGAGGTTACATGTGCGTTTGAGCAATGAGAGGGATTTGCAGAGGAAAACTATATTGGTTTTTGTGCAGCTTCTTTCTTAATGGTTCGGTGCAATGCATTTACCTCCTATAAAGGAAAAAAGACAAATTAACTTCCCTCGAGAAATATAGAGATTTTCCCTCTCGTGAAATATCAAGATTCGAGTAGACCAAAACCACTATTGTTCGGGTGCATTTGTGCTACAAAATGAGTTTGCAATAGAGAGAGATTATCTTGATTTCCATATAGTTGCTTTAACGATGGTTTGGTGCAATGCATTTTCCTCCCAAAAAGGAAGAAAAAAGGAATTTGATTCCCCTTAAGCAATATAAGACTTTTCCCTCTTACAAAAATGGAAATCGACGTGGAGCAAAAACCCTTTTTTATGAAAGAGGAAATTTAAATTATTTCTTCCACGACATTATGGGTGCATTTGTACGACGTTGTGGGATTTGTGGTAGATAGGAAAACTGTCTTGATTTTCGTGCAGTTTTTCTCAATGGTTTGGTGCAATGCATTTTATTCTCAAAAGGGAAAAAAGAACTTAATTTTCTTCAAGCAATAAATTTGCGAAATCTTCAAATAAGGCCTTAAGTCTTTTCTTATTTAAAAAATGGACACAAGTTTCAAAACAGTTTTTCCGAGAGTTTTCAATTAAGGACATCTGGCTATTTAATTATATTTTTTTTATGACTTCTTCCCTCAACCATCTTAAATATACCCAAAGTACCATTCATTTGAAGCCATGACATGGTTCCGACGGCTGCTACATTCAACCGATCGCCATGGAGTTGCTAGTTTTAACTGATCACTGTGAGAGAATATAGAGGAAGTAAAGGAGGACATTATTTCAATGAAGGCTAATTTGGGAAGTTTAAAATTTTCGAGAGAGAAGTTGTCGGAAAATAGTTTTAATTGGACGACTATCCTTAATTGAAAGCTTTCTGGAAAACCTAGGGACCGAATTGAAAAGTTTTAAAGGTATTGTCCTTTTTTGAAATAATGCAAAAACATAAGGCCTTATTTGAAAATCCCCTTAGGTATTTTCTTCTCACAAAAATGGAAATATGCATAGGGCAGAATCCCTCTTCTATTATAGAGGAGATTCAAATTTTATATTCCTCAACGTTATGGGTGTGTTTGTGAGACAAGAGAGATCTGCGGAAGATGTGAGATTTTTCTTGATTTTCGTGTAGCTTCCTTTTCAATGGTTTGGTGCAATGCATTTTTCTCCGAGACAATAAAAAAAAGAATTTAATTTTCCCCGAGCAATGTAGTTTTTTTTCCTCACAAAAATGGAAATCCGCGTAGAGTAAAACATGTCTTCTATTAAAGAGGACATTCAATTTTTTCTTCCACGAGGTTACGTGTGCGTTTGTGCAATGAGAGGGATTTACAGAGGAAAACTATATATGTTTTTGCGCAGCTTCTTTCTTAATGGTTTGGTGCAATGCATTTACCTCCTAAAAAGGAAAAAGGCAATTTAACTTCCCTCGAGAAATATAGGGATTTCCCCTCTCGTGAAATATCAAGATTCGAGTAGACCAAAACCACTATTGTTCGGGTGCATCTGTGCTACAAAATGAGTTTGCAATAGAGAGAGATTATCTTGATTTACGTACATTTGCTTTCTCGATGGTTTGGTGCAATGCATTTTCCTCCCAAAAAGGAAGAAAAAAGGAATTTAATTCCCCTTGAGCAATATAGGACTTTTCCTTCTTACAAAAACGGAAATCGACGCTGAGCAAAAACCCTATTTTATGAAAGGGGAAATTTAAATTATGTCTTCCATGATGTTATGGGTTCATTTATATGACGTTGTGGGATTTGTGGTAGATAGGAAAACTGTCTTGATTTTCATGCAGTTTTTCTCAATGGTCTGGTGCAATGTATTTTCCACCAAAGAGGGTAAAAGGAACTTAATTTCCCTTTAGCAATATAGGAATTTTCTTCTCACAAAACCGGAAATAGGCGTAGAGCATAATCCCTTCTTTGTTAAAGAGAAAATTCAAATTTGATCTTCCTCAACATTAAGGGTGTGTATATGAGACGAGAGATTTGCAGTAGATATGAAAATTATCTCGATTTATCCGTAGCTTCTTTTTCAATGGTTTGGTGCAATGCATTTTTCTTGTAAAAATGTAAAATGGGAAGAATTTAATTTTCCTCGAGCGATGTAGGATTTTTTCTCTTACAAAAATGAAAATCCGCGTGGAGCAAAATCCGTCTTCTATGAAAGAAGACAGTCAAAGTTTTTTCTTCCATGACGTTACGTGTACGTTTGTGCAATGACAGGGGGATTTATAGAGGAAAATTATCTTGATTTATGTGCAGCTTCTTTCTTAATGGTTTGGTGCAATGCATTACGTCCTAAAAAGAAAAAAAGGACAATTTAACTTCCCTCGAGAAATATAGAAATTTCCCCTCTCATAAGAACTTAAGATTCAAGTATAGCAAAACCACTATTATTATGGTGCATTTGTGCTACAAAATGAATTTGCAATAGAGAGAAAGATTACCTTGATTTCCATACAATTGCTTTCTCAATGGTCTGGTGCAATGCATTTTCTTTCAAAAAAAAAAAAGAAGGAAAAAACAAAATAATTCCCTGAAGAAATACAGATTTTTTCCTCTCACAAAAAAATCAAAACCTGAGTTAATCAAAACCCCTCTTATTTGTGTGCATTTTATTACTATACTAAAGGGATTTCTATACAGCTACCTTTTCTATAGTTTGGTGCAATGCTTATACAGTTATACCTCCAAAACAAAAAAAAGAAAAAAGAAAAAAGAAAAAAAGAGTTATCTTTCAAAATATACAAAATATACAAAATTTCTTCTCTCACCCAAAAATTCAAAATTTGAACACCGAGCATGGCAAAATCCCTCTTCGGCCACAAAGTCACCCTGTAAGGCTATATAACACAAATAGGGTGGAAGAGATATCGGAGGATCGATTTTCAGTGCCAGCCTGGCATAAACGCGTGCGGAAGGTGCTTTAAAATCCTGACCCAGGCCCCAGTGCCGAATGCAAGCGTCAAATAAGAAGCAGCCGATCCAAGTCCTCGATATTTCCCATCACCGCCCAGCATTGAACGTCGTCGTCAGATCTAAATACTGACAGACCTTGTCGCTTTTCTTTCTTTTCCTTTCCTTCCCCACCATCCGCTTTCGCGGAAAAGAGCTCAGAAATCGAATCTCCCTCCTTCCTTCCTTCCACCGCAGGATACTTTTATTAACTTCCAAAAGAAGCTATCCATTTCAAACTTTATTACCATACCATTTCCATCCTCTCTCTTTACTACTGCGGCACTGCCACACACTATCGAGAAACACTGATTCCGATACATCATCGTTCCAATACGATCGAGAGTTTTGAAATCTTCTTCGCTCTGATTCAAATCCCTTGATTGATCCACTCCAGAACATCACCAAAAGAAAGAAAGAAGAAGAAAAAAAAAAAAAAACCCAAGAAAGAAGAAAAAATCGATTCTGTTGTTGTTTGTTTCTTAGTACTGATACATTGTATTTCGTTATCTAGCAAAGAAGAGAAGAATCGGAGAGAAAACGTAACGTTGATGGCTATGCAGAAAAGCGACCTCAATCTGGGCGTTGGAGAAGAGAGAGATTGCAGGAAGCATCGGAAGATTACGATTCCAGATGCGGTTCCGCAGGCTCGGGATCCGGAGACATTTGCTCGAAGGTGAGATTTCTTCCTTCTCCTCTGGTTTTGATTTCTCTCTCTCTCTCTCTCTTTCTTGTGTTGTTTTTAAGGTTTCTGATTTTGATCTTTCTTGTTTTTTATTTTTTTATTGGAAATGACGCAGCTATCAGTTGGAAGCTCTGGAGAAGTCGCTGAGGGAGAACACAATCGCGTTTCTTGAGACGGGATCGGGCAAGACTCTGATCGCGATCATGCTGCTGCGTAAATATGCGCATCTTCTTCGGAAGCCGTCCGATTTCATTGCGGTTTTCTTGGTTCCTACTGTTGTTTTGGTCCAGCAAGTGAGTTTATTTTTCTCAACAACTTGATTGATGATGTTGTTGTTGTTTTTCCATTGATTGATGATGCTGTTGTTGTTTTGCTATTAATAGTGTAATGACTAGGGTAGGGAGAGATCATAATTCTCAGCCTTGAACCGTGATCAGCCCAAAATCTGGGTCACTTTTGTAGTTGGCTGAAAGATGAAAAAACTAGCCCCAAAGCATCAAGATTGAAGATTGTTTGGTCAGTCAAAACAGTGCTGGAACAGGACTGATTTGTACTGAATTTCTGTCCTGGGGCAGATTGGTACATGTTTACCATATAACAGTCATCACATTGAAATGATGCAAAGCCAGATTCATTCGAAAGCTAGCTCGAGTATGAACAAAAGTAGTGTTACACATCATATTAACGGGATACACAGAAAATTATAGCATAGATGGACTTAACATGATGGGTCACGAATGACGGAAGAAGAACAAGCTTGCATTTGGAAGCATGGGTTGGACATTCAACATGTAGATTAAGATAGCAAGATTGATCATATCGAACTAAAGGAAATCATGGAATCAAAGAACCTTAGATGTGTCTTAAAATGAGTTCAAATTTGACGAGATGATGAAGAAGATGCCTCCTAACCTTGCTGGGATGCTTATCCTTCTCCTTCTAGTTGCTAGAATGATGAGGAATGGTGAAAGTGGTGACTTAGGGTTAATTAGGGTCCCCAAGGTGTAGATTAGTGCGATGGCTCAGAGAGTGATGAAGCAGTGGCTTAAATAATGCCTGGAATCGGCTCAACAGGGTTTGAGACTGATCTGGAAACAAATCTCTCGAATTAGCTATTTCTGGAAGAGTTATTGCTTATGTGATTGGTGAGTGGCTAAGTTCCTGGATTTTCGCTGACAAGATTGGCAATGAGTCAGTCCACTTTCTAATTACAGCTTTCCTAATCTGAGATTTCCGAGATAATGTTGTGTGTCAGTGTGTGTAGGACTACTTGCGATAAAATTGGCGACAAGGCAGAGTCCTGGTTGTTTTAAAACAAGGAGTTTTTAATACGGGCCAAGATGCTAGATTACTGTCAACATAATCGGTGAGAGGTTCTGACATGATACTGCCCAAGCTTTCGGTGGCACTGTGGGCCCCTCCCATTCTGGCATGGTTTTCTCCCTAAAATGCTTGGAATGACTGAATGGTTTGCCGAATACATGAATTTGAACATACAGAACATACAAATGGAGGCATACAAACATGTTATCACACAAAATTTTATAAAATTAGATTATTTTTATTATTAATTAATTTATGGGCTCGTGTCCTTTCAGGCCATGTCATCCTTTTCACAACATTAATAATGAATTGTATCTCAAATCTCCTTTGCGGTGTATAATGAATCCAATTGCTAATGGTATTATTTTCCACAGAATTTTGTAACAATAACAATGCAATCAATTGCTGAGCATACAACTCAGGCAACAATATAGAAGCAGGCTAAAGCACTGAGGGAAAGACTGCTTCTGTGCTGAAAATACTTAACTACTGTAATGTCAGAAGGAGAAATATTCCAAAAATCTTTTAAAATCCCCTTTAGGAGATGATATTGAAACTAGGGCAAGGTCCTGATTACTATCACTTACAGCCAAGAGAAATGGGGATGGGAGAGGAGAGAAGAGTGGACAAGGTGAGAATAAAATTAGAAGCCCTAGGGACATGTTTATGGAACGCCGAGGATTCCTCACTAGTAAGGAAAAGCTTTTTATTTTCCATGTTTGCCATTTTTTTTGCTATTTGATGCCGTGCTTTTCCATGTAGGAGGAAAAAGTTGAACCTTTTCCCCTCAACTTTGCGGAAAACCATTTGCTTCGAAAGGGGGTAGGAATTGCTTTTCCATGGCACTGCGAACTAGACAACTGCGTCCTAGATCTAGAGCTTTAATATTATGCAGCAAAAGAAGATAACAGGAAAAGAAGATCATATTATGGCCTTTTTACAAGCTGATTTGTGTGAAATAGTGTTGATTCAATTTTAGGCCTGTTTGAAATAGAGTTGTTTTCATTGTAAAAAATAAATAAAAATGGAGCTGTTTCAATTAGACCCTTCTACAAATAGACTCTTTGGTATGTTTAGTTCAATTTAAAAAATCAAAGTTGTCATATGGTGAACGTTATATGGGCAAAGTTGTCATACAACAAAATTAGTAAGCAAAGTTGGCATGTATTAAAAGTAGTACAAGCAAATTTGCTATATTGTGAAAGTTATATGGGCATACTTGTAAGAAAAGGGGAAAGGTCTTAAAGCCGTTTTAATAAAACAGTACATAAACTTTACATAAACTTTTGCAAACCATTTAAAGCACTCAGTTTAAGTAAAATAGACCCAAAAGGTAGACTTGCCGAACAACACCTTATACTACAAGAATGATATTGATGTCTATGATAAATTATGAATACGCCGAAAACTCCAACTTTTGTGCTATTCTCCAGAACAACTTGACATATCTTTGAACAAATAGTCGTTTTTTATTCTCTTGTACTTGCTTTTTTTTTAATGTATATTTGTCAGATGGAGATTCATAAAAATTCATATTTTTTGCCAGCAAGCTGAGGTTGTGGAAATGCACACTGATTTGAAAGTTGGGAAGTACTGGGGACAGATGGGGGTCGACTTTTGGACCCTTGAAACTTGGAACAACGAACTGAAGAAGTATGAGGTACTTTCTTTTCATACATATATTTATTTTCTTCAAATGTGGACGAGATCTTATTGTCTTACTATTTCACTGGATTTATGCCATTTTAAATGTTTTCATTGACAAATTAAATAGTCTATGGTTTCTGTCATCTGGTTAACTCTTAAAAGTTTCATCAGAGCTCCATATGAAATTTTTGTTTTTTGCTTTATGGTGAAGGATGAGTTAGAGTTGGGTCATTGATGTGCGTCCATGATGATCTAGACATGGAGTGATGCGGATGGCGATGATGCATATGAAGGTTTCATAATAGGGAAGCAATTGCTTACATGGAGGCATATGAACGAGCACGTGGGAAGCCCATGCGTAATGATTCAGATTGAATATTGGATCCAAACAGCTCCTAGATATGCAATAATTTACAATTTCAGGGGCTGTTTTGTTTTTTTGGTAAAAACAGGGGCTGTTTGTTAAGAGGGCTGATTTTTTTTTTTTTTTAACCAAAATACCCATGTAGGAAATTATCCAAAAGGACATCTATCAAACTCTCTACATCCCCAACTTCTTTCTACACACCCACCCCCCTCCGCCACCCGAGCCACCACCGCCGGGGGGTGGGGAGATGGAGAGAGGGAGGGTGAGGGAGAGAGACAAAGGGGGAGAGAGGGAGAGGGAGACAGGGAGGGAGAGAGAAAGAGGGCGGCTGCGCAGGGAGGGAGAGGAAGAGAGAGGGAGAGAGACCGGAAGAGGGAGAAGGGGTGGAGGCGGGCAGGGAGAGGAAGAGAGAGGGAGTGCAGAGAGAGTAGGGGTTAGGGTATTTTGGGAAGTACAGGGGTGTGTAGAGAGGAACTATGGTGAGTCTAGAGAGTAGCAGTGTGTAGAGATCAATTTTCAGTGTGTATTTAGCAGCTCTCGTTTGTTAATGCAGAGTACTGCAGAGGGTTATGTGCAGTTAAAAGAAATGCTGCGTTCAGAAGTACAACATGCACATTGTCTGTTTGGGCTGGGCTTTCATTCCATTATCCGGAATTGAGTCCAGATCATGGCCACATGGCTGCCCAAGTGTCCCTGTCGAAGGGTGGTTTGCACTCCACTTAAGAGTGGGTCTTGTGGGCACCACAACTGGCTTTGTCCAAGATGCTTTGGACGACCGACCACAACTCATTTTCACTTTTCTTGCTTATTTATTTGCACTTAATTTAGTTATAGACAATGAGTGGTTTTTTATGTTATCGTGCAATGAGTTTATGTTTAAATGATTGGTTTAGATTGATTTTAGGGTAGAAACTATTGAGATCATTGAACAAAAGGGAAGCATAACAGCTGGCTGGCAAGCTTTTTAGCCTTGGATAACTTTTCTCAAGAAAAGATTCTGGTATTTGCAGAAAAACAGCCCTTAGGGCTGTGTTTGGGTATTGATCTAAGTTTTCATTGATGATTAGCTTGGATTATACTCTTTCTCTCTTTTTATGTTGTTTTGGGAGCCTTTTTTAAGAGATCCAGTCCAGAACTGCTGTTACAGCGGTTCCTTTGCAACTTAGGCCAATAGTTTGGTTTAGCTTGAAACCATGTCTGCAACAAGGGCACCCTCATCTGGCCTAGACACTTGTGTCATGAATCGATTTGATATTAGTTGGGGGAGCTAGACTCATCTACAGGGGCCCACAAGCTGATTGGACATGCACTTGTTACTTGTTTGGCCACACGGCTAAGTCAGACATCCGTTTCTGCAGAAAGGTCACCCCCCTTTATATTCCTCTTTTCCAAACCTAATTTCCCAGTGAAGTTAGAACTCATGAGAAACCCGTCTGCGACCTTCCTTCCTCTTCTTCTCTTTCTATCTCTACCAGCTGGAGCCGGGGCTCTCTAGTGATGAAGACGATTGGAGATACCTCTCTCCATCTCATTATTCCTTCTTCCCCAGTACACACACAGAGACCCCAAAACCCACTCCACCCCAAACACACACACTCCCTCCTCTCTTTCATGGAACTAGGTTTTGTCATGGGTTGTTCGATTAGGGTTTCTGGATGGCGTTTGTTTGATTTGGGTTTTTGGATGGGGTTGGTTTGTCTGCTCAAACTCAAAGCGAACAATTTATTTATGAGGCTTGAACTCTTGAACAGTGCCTACTAAGGATCAGCCATCTCACATGCACTTTCAACAAAATAACTTGATTATATAAACATTCTATGAATTGATAAACCCTAATCCAAGCATCAGTCGAATAGCATAACCAACAATAAAAAAATCCACAATCATAACCATCTGGAGAGCTAGATGAAGAAGACATGGCAAACATTGGGCACTAATCCTATAGCTGAGAGTATTATGTAAACTGTGACTGGACCCAAACAATAGTAAAGATATTGTCCATGTATCTTCTGTATGCCCAAAATCATCAAACCCATCTTGCCAATGAGTAAAACGGGTTTGGCTGCTGGGCTTGATGTACACAGTTTTTGGCTCCTGGGTTCTTTTCTTTATGCAATATTCTGATTTTTTTAATATTTGATGGAAACTAGTTCCTTATTTATTTGAATGAATTGTTTGAATATTGTGTTGTTTCTTTAAAAAAACCTCTTTAGTATTGGTTTGATGCCACTTTGTTTCAGTCGCTGTGTATTTTCTGGTTTGTTTCACTGACCTGCTTCAGATGAGTGTACTAGACAAGGTGCAAATGGTGTTTGCTATGGCATTGGAGACCCTCTCCCAAGTGTCAAAACGTTTATCAAATATGCCAGAGGTTTTTGTGGCTCAATTTTTCCATGTTTTAGCTAACAGCCTGTGATCACTGGGTTCACCATGGTATATGTTCATTAAAGGAATCCATAGCCGCACCAAACAACATTGGCATCAATTCATCAAGGAGATTTTTTCCGCACCAAATGCGAATTTCTAACTTCCGCATAACTCTTTTTCCATGGTATCCATTTACCATGGACTTTGCTAACGTCGCAATTTCCTCTTTTCGCAGAAAGGCTTGTACACAAACGTGCCCTAAATGTGAAACCAAATTTGTTGGCATTTGTTATTTATTGTGGGTGTTGAAAGGAACATGCACTTGCATGGATTTGTGGAATCTAATTATATTATAGCTCCTCCGTGGAGGTCACGGTTTAAGTTTTAATTAGTTTGGTTGTTTTGGATAATTTGGAATATAGTTTTGTGCTACTTTTCTTCATATCCTTTGTGGTACATGATGCAAAATGCTCAAGTTAATGTTCATTGTAAACGTTCATATCCACTTGTTGTTTCTAAGAGCAAACCTTATCTCAGGTATTTGTAATGACACCTCAAATATTGCTTGACAACTTACGACACTGCTTTTTCAAACTTGAAAAGATAAAGCTGCTAATATTTGATGAATGCCATCATGCTAGTGGTAAACATCCATATGCTTGCATCATGAAGGTGCGTTGCTTGTTGACTATACTTATTAATTTTTCAATTTCATACAATCAAGTTTGACAATGCTTTTCTAATAAGGAAATTTTGTTGATCACACTTTGTGACTAGTTGATGCTTTTCTGTTTATTCAATGTTTGTTGAAAAAGTTAATTTTGCATCTGTTGTTGATTATGCTTCTCGCTAGGCAACTCGACATTTATGACCTATAATAGGTGACAAATGTATTAGCAGTTTGTTGGACATTTGCGATTGCAGAGCACCACATAACGAGATAATTTTTGGGTGCTTCATGGATTACATTAGAGATGAATCATCCTTCTCTTATTCATAATTATTTTGATTGATTGTAGCAGGCAAAGATTATTTACTCATTTGCAATCAAGGGGTCATGTAAAGAAACATAATTATATAAGACAGCAGTGTTTTGAAAACTCGTCCACGGTCCCTGACTTCGTCCACGGTCCATGGTCAAGTCAAGTCAAGTCCGGTTGAGTCAACCCTTTAGTGTTTCTTTAAGGTATTTTCCTCTATAATCATCCGAGAAAGAGTGATAGAGAGTCTCTATTTCCAAAACTCGTGACTGAAGGTCTTGCATTTGCCTCCACTTCCCTCACTCATACCCAAGTAACCCACCCAACTATCATCCTCTGTTTTCTCTCCTCCACCCCCAACGCTAAACCCAAAGTCCCAAACCTCATCTGCTGATTTCTTTCCTCTCACCCAAATCGAATTCCAAGTCTCCAAACCCAAAACCAAACTAACCTCCCTCACAAGTCACAAGTCCACCTCCATCAGCCAAACCCCAACCTTCCCCACATCCTTGTAATGAACTTCGGTAGCAAATGGAAATTTAACGGAGACAATGGTAGTAAAGATGCTATCTCGTTCCTTTGGGATCGACCATCATTATATGTAGTTGTGTTGCCAGACAATGCCTACAATCATGGAATTACAATTAATTTACTACAATGAATAACTTTTATCTAACTATTGCACATCCGGAATCTCCTAAGATGGTAATGATACAATCAACCAAGTGGAGAGTGTTTGCTATAATTGGTTTGGGCCCAATTGGGTAAGGGATTTGGGTCATGTGCGTCACTTTCACCCCCCTCCCCCCTCTCTCAAATTGATGCGGGTGAGAACAAAACATCAATTTGTTAATAAGGAGCTCATTTCATGGACGGGGAGAGGCCTTAGTGAGGAGATCTCCTAACTGGTGTTGAGAAGTAACATGGGGAAGATCAAGTAGACCAAAAAATACGTGCTGATGAATAAAGTGGCAATCAACTTTAGTGTGCTTCATTCTCTCGTGAAAGATAGGATTGCTGGCGATTCATATGGCATTGGCATTGTCATCATTAAGAGGAGTGGGACCCACGAATAGGAGTACCGAGTTCAAGGAGAAGCGGGGAAGTGATGGATGACATGAATCTGTATTCGGCTTCGGTAGAGGATTTGGAGACCATGGGTTGTTTTTTCGCACTTCCAAGAGATAAGGGATGAGCCTAGAAACATACACTAGCCGGTGGTGGATTGTTGGAGTTTTGGGTTGTGATTGGCTTTGGGAATGTGGGTTTGGTTTTCGGGATTTAGGAAATTGGGGTAAATTAAGATTTGGAAGGGTATTTTGGTTTCTTTGGTTTTTTATTGGATTTCAAACGGGGACGTGGGGTCTGGTATGAAGGGGAAGAGAATTGAGTGTCCGATTGGGTTTGGATATTTTGGGGATTCTTAGGAAATAAGGTTAAGGCCTTGAAAGATTTGTGGTTTTAGGGTTCTGGGATGGATTCAATGGGTGGGGATTTGGGGATTTTGGGTGGGGATTTGGGTTTCGGTAGGGTATGGTAATGGTGTTGATGGAGTTTGGCAGGGAAGGGTTGTGTTTACGAATTAGGTGTGGGATGGAAATCTAGGAAGGATAGTGTCTCGCCCGGCGATCGGACATCGGCTCTAATACCAGTTGGCGTAGCCTCGGATCCTCGCTCTAATACCAGTTGGCGTAGCCTCGGATCCTCGATCTGGAAATAAAACAATCTCCGAAGGGATTGATCGAATCCAAGGTGGATTGAAGCACTGAGTTACACTCACAATAAGAAGAACCACCATTGAAGAGAAAACTCAGAACTCAAAGATTAATTGATAATAAGAATGAATTACAGTGAGGTTTGTTCATCCTTATATATAGAGAAGTAGGATCGATCCCTTTTAGCAAACATGACTTTTTAAATAAAATAGAAAATCTAAATAAAACATGAAACACCAATCCTAATAAAATAGAAAATAAAAATAGAAATAGAAATAGGATAGAAATATGTTGCCACAGCAGCTTGTGTTTAATATTGGGCTTGTGGACTGAACCCAATGGACCGGGTTGTCCTATGGGTCAATGGGTTGGCCCAATTGACTTATTGGGCCTGGTCTGTACTGCATCACAGGCACCTAGCATAGTCGGCATCAACATAACCATGAAGATCAGAGCTCCATGAATATAGTTAAGGATCCAGTAGAGCACAATGAGATGGGATTTACAAGGAGTACTAATGAACTGATTGACAGTCTGGATTGCATGTAAGATATCTGGACGATCCATGGTGAGATATATTAGACTGCCAACAAGTCGCTGGAATAGTGTGGGATTAGGAGGAGGGCTCCCTTCCTCTTTCCAAAGTTTGATACTTTGGTATTAAGCTCCCACGTTGTGTCAGAAGCCTTGAAGTTACTTAGATGAGCCAATGATGGTAGATCCTCTGCATATTTCTGTTCATGATTGTGAATCCTAGCATTGGGGCAAGTGATCTCAAGTCCAGGAAAATAGGTGAGAGGCACAAGATCCTTTATTTAAAGTGGTTCATCATCCACTCCACTTATCATTAATCATCCACATATGCCAATCCTCTACCCGACTGGTAGGTTTTGATATCATGTTATAAAATTGGATTTTGGAAAATCTAGGGTTTTCTTCGGAATTGCCTAAAAAAATCCTAGATTCACAAAACAAAAGAAATAAAAGAAAGTAAGGAGAGTTTAGGGAAGAAAACTATGTAGTATTGGTTACTGTAGGGCTCATTTAGCATCATTCTTGTATTCTTGATTCTATTCTCAGATTGGATTGTGCCGTTATCAAATTGTGCTGAGACTGTGTTGTGCAGAACTTGTTTGGCAACATCATATTAAACTGTTCTGCTGAGAATATGATGTGCGGAACCTGTTTGGTCACATTATTACAACTTTGTTCTAAGGAACACATTCAAGGCAATCATGTTTGGCGACATTCTATATTTCTATTATTGTTGTACATGGATCTACCTTTAAAAATTACAACATGGTACCCACCTAT
The DNA here is from genome assembly GCA_012931725.1 of Litsea cubeba. Taxonomy (NCBI): domain Eukaryota; kingdom Viridiplantae; phylum Streptophyta; class Magnoliopsida; order Laurales; family Lauraceae; genus Litsea; species Litsea cubeba. The sequence continues at coordinate 141,695,111 of CM022944.1, forward strand.
AGAAATTAGAACATGGGGCCCACCTTCACAAGATTTACAATGCGGGCCCACCTTTATAGGAATATAATGCGGGCCCATTTTTTAAAATTGTGATCGTGTAACACTGTAACCCACATTTAGGAATTACAAAGTGGGACCCCCTTTTGTAATTGTGAACACGCGGCCCACTTTTAGGATGCATGAGAGGATTTGGAGTCTTCTTTAGTTAGTTTCTTTAAAAGGCATGAGATGGGTTGGAAACAATTGTGCCAGTGAGTTGGTTATTTAAAAAAACAAAGTTTTTTCACTTACAACAGGTTAATATTCTGGGACTCATTCCGGTGATATCAAAATTCAAAATAGTGATTTACACTTACCAAACATATTTTCCGCGGTCTCATCTCGTGGGAATGTGGTAAAAATCCAAATGGCACAATGCCAAACGCACCCTTAGGTTTGGCGACCATGGTTTTGAAAATCAAAATCGTATCTCAAATTGTTTAAGGGCCTGAATAGATTCGTATTGTGAATAGTTGATTTTTTATTTGGGAAATATTCAAGTGAGAACTAGTTCTCACCTATTATATGAGAACTTTTTTTGCGGGGCCCAACTAGCAACCCATCCAAACTTAGCAACTAATGGGGAAACCCCTGAGAGTCACCAATCCCAAGGATTGGCACACATTCGAATGGACTGAACCATTGGATCGATGGTTGAATATTTTTTTGAATATGAAACCATTAAACTTGTGGGCCACGGATGAAGGGTTTAGGGGCATGGGTTTGGGGTCAAACTTGATACTTGAGGTGGTCTCACATAGATCTTTCCATCCCCTTGGTCCCATCCCCAATTGGGGCCCACAATTGGGCCCCATAAAAAGTTCTCATATAATATGTGAGAACTAGTTCTCACCTGAATATTACCCTTTTTATTTTTCTTATAAAATGTGAATTTTTTTTTAGCTATCCATCTCCTGTCCTTAGTAGCTTAAGTACAATCCAGATGAGATCTCGAACCTGCGTTATCACGCATGGCACCGGAGACTTTTACCATTGCACCAAAGCAATGACCCTGCTTTGGCGGGACCTGCATTGGGTAATGACTCTTTTAGCACTTATGCTACAATGAAAAATGGGAGTACAATATATGAAGAACATGATGTAAATTGATATATCACTTATGATATGTGCGAATTAGTTGAATATGTTCTAGATATCGACGTTACTGAGAAAACAAACACGTTGCGGTTTTCCTTTTGCTCTCTTTAAATAAAAGAGTAAGAGTAAAATCTAAATAATCAACCTGCATGGTTTGGATCAATGTGTCTAGATGAAGAAAAATGTTCAAGAAGAAAATACCAACAAAAGATTAAAAAAATAATTGCATATAGTCAAATGCTCTAGTCACATGCATGTTTCTTGTTTATCTCATAAACTTTCCAAAATCATAATTTTTCCAAAAATAGCAGAAGATTAACAAGTCAACCGTGGTTGACCTAAGACAATCACTTGAATCGTAAGATTCCATAAAACAAGTATCGAATCGTAAGATTCATACTTGAATCCTAAGATTCAACTGTAAATAGGATCCATCACATAGATATAAATCTTTTTCCGCCCGTTTGGCACTTTACTAGATTAGTAAACGTCAAGTAAAACCTCCATTTTAGACAAGGGGTCACATCAATAGCACTTTCATTCAAAATTCCCTCCATCTTTTTCAGAAAAAGTAAAAAAGTAACCTCTTTTCTCTACTAAAAGACGAAAAAGCTCCACTTTTCTATACAAAAAGTAAAAAAGATTTCATACCAAATAACTAAAAATAAAATACCATCATAACCTTGTTATATTTTATTCTATCTTAATTTGATGCTTTACTGCACTTTCTTTTACATGTAAAATTACCAAACGGGCCCCGTTTGGCACTTTACTAGATTAGTAAAAGTCAAGTAAAGCCTTCATTTTTCAAACAAGAGGTCACATCAATAGCACTTTAATTCAAAATTTCCTCCAACTTTTTTAAAAAAAAAGTCAAAAAGCAACCTCCTTTTTCCACTAAAAGACAAAAAAAGCTCTACTTTTCCATACAAAAAGTCAAAAAGATTCCATACCAAACAACTAAAAATAAAATACCAATATAACTTCATTATATTTTATTCTCTCTTAATTTGATACTTTACTACACTTTATTTTGCATGTTGATACGAATCATAGGATTCTGACAATGTTGGTGACCACTCATGTTTATAATTTTTATTCTAGTTTTTCAGAATTACAACAAAGGCCTCTGTAGAATTAAGTAATTACAAATCAGTCCATACTTTTCTGTGTTTACAGATAAGACCTTCTTTGGTTCCTAACAGGATGGTATAATTTTCTTTTCAGGACAAGGTATTTTTTCTCCGTTTGCGGAAGTTTCTATCAGACCCATTACGTGCTTCATTACCTTATTCTATCTCGATCAAGCCTCTTCTGAGGGCTTGCATCATTAGGGTGGTTAATTATCTTGACTTATAATTAGAGATTGTAATTTCTAATTATGTCTTCTATGGATATTGACTTACACACCTTTCTAAACTAAAACAAATTAGAATCAAGAGATGATTTAACTTTTTAAAACACAAGATATTGCAATTTTATTAGGCATATGATATGATGATTCAATCTCGATTTGACACAATCGGACTGTCTAGGGCCCAATTAAAAAAAAAACAGAAAATCCAGCAATTATAGGATATGCAGAAAAATTTCACAGAAACTCAGAACTAAAATAATGCAAGGAACAAGCATAAATTAGCCCAAAACTGACCTTAGAAGTCTTCTCAATTTTCTTAGTATCAACATGACACAAGGGAGAGGGATAAAACTCAGCCACTGCTGTGTTATTGCTAATGCATACAACTGTCCAACATGAAAAAATAGCGACTGTCCACAATACATATGGATATGTATATATTTTTGAATGTTTATACCTCCAAACATCTCAAAAACCCTAGAAAGCCTACTATACTTGAATCCTAACACAATTAGAAATCTTAATCATAATTTCTAAATAAAAAACTAATCAAATCTTGAGATTTGATGATATTTGCTGAAAATTTCCAAACTGGCCGACTTTGAGACTTTGCACAAATTTACTTGTCGGGCCCACATGTTCCATCTAATGATGGAATGGACCATATTATCCTGCTGTGCTCTTTTGGGCGACCCTATAGGTGCCTTTCTTTCTTTGATTGATTTGCATCTGGGCCACCACCCATTGGTTCAAAGTAGACTGCACATGAGAACATATTTGTGTTGTGACTTTCAGAAATTTGCACCAAACTCCCTCCGTTTCTTTATTTCTCAATAACAGCCCATGTCATTGACTTTTATTAAGTATATGGGTACTGTTTGCAACCAAATTGGTCCTTTGGCCCACTTATCAGTTTGGCTGCGTCCCATAGGCTTGATCACAAGTGTCCAATCATAGATTGTCTTGATTTTTATCAATTCCTGGAAATTGATCAGCATCATATGATGGTGCAGCCTGATCCACAAAATGGGCTTCAGCTCAGATAATAGGCCATTTCCAAGTTCCAACCATAGACTCATGACCAATGGGTCGACTGGGTCCATTGGGCCCAGCTTGCAGGCCCACTTGATGTAGTTAGATTGGTGGAAGGATCTTTCCAAACTGGTTCCCCTGCCCATAGAATTTAGTGAACTGGTTGGAAGCTTCAATTTGGCCTGCGGACTGGGCCCAATGGGCTGCTCGACTCACCAATCATGAGTCTTGGGCTGGATATGGCTTATTATCCAAAGGCTGTTTTGTGGCTTAGGCTGCATCACATGACCATAATGCCCTTAATTAACATGTGTCTAATGAAATACTTAATTTATTGGCATGTGCTAGTCTTCTTAGCCCTTCTCAGACAAGTCATTGTTAGCCCATGGTATTTGATAGTCATATTGGACAACTTTCCATCCTTCAAATTCTGCTTCTTCTATTAAACCTATTTCTTTTCTAATTTCTCTCTTCTTGTTCGGTCCTTTAATTTTTAATCTATTTTTTTTTGATGGTTTTAAGGTTTCATATGTGACTACCCATTGATGATCCCCTATGCTGTGCCAATTCATTAGTAGGATATGGTTGTTCTTTGTTATAATCTACCTAAGTTCTTTTTTGTTACCTTTTTTTTTTGCTGCCAAAGTTTCAGTGAGTACTTTGTTTCATAATTTTTACTTTTGAAACATTGGCAACATTGGGAATGCTTAATGGTTTTTGTTTTGTTTTTCTTTTCCTCCTCTCTTCAAATGGAAAGTCTTAGCCTCTTAGGAGTAGTATATTTTTCTTTTCCTGCAAACTTATCAATCGTTGTTACAGGAGTTCTATCACAGACAGTTACTCGCCAATTCTACTCAGCTTCCGAGAATCTTTGGTATGACTGCATCACTAGTAAAAGGTACAATGTATATGTCAGGAACTTTGTTGGACAGACTTCTTTCTTTGATTACGTTTCCTTCTGGTTGAAGATCGCCTTTAATGATGTTCTTGGATTTAAATTATCTTTTTTTGAGTGTTATAAATATGATTCCACTTTTTTAACTTAAAGATATTTTGATTATTTGCTTATAATGGAAGTATTTTTACTCTATTCTTTTTGTTGTAGGCTCAGTTTCACGAGAAATGTATGGAAAATCTATTCTTAAACTGGAAACAATTATGAATTCAAAGGTTGGTCTCTATGAGCCCTTTTTCTAGAATAACTTTTATTGAAATATGGTTATTTGAGGTAAGGATGTATTTCTTCGGAGTGAGAAATTTGTCGCCCTATGGGTGCCCTAGAAAAGTGACTATTGTCGAATATGCCAAATATGTTCCTACTTCCTCGTAAGAGCATCATACTCTGAATTGCTGGATCATGCAAACATAAAATCTCTTTAATTAGGATAATGATCACCATGCAAGAACTTTTGGGTCTTGCAAAAGAAAGCTATGATATTTTAACGAGCAGTCTTAATATCAAAATGGTTTGTGTCATGAATCGTGGTGTACCTTGGTGAACGAATTCTTTGTTGCCTGATAATAGTTGCCACCTTAGAATTCCTATATAACTATCAGGGTTGTATTTTCTTAAGTGAATGTTTGTCAAGACCCAAAACTCAAGGTCGAATCCTGACCAAGTTTGGGGACTTGGATGTAGTCATAATTCTCAAGCATTAATATAAAGGTGGAAGCATAACTGGAAGATAACCATTAGTTGTGCTCACCTGGCGGCCGAGCTGATTAAAATTTTAAAAACATAACTACGGAAAGTCCTTACATCTTTGGATATCAACAACCAACCAAAATCAGGAACACTTCAAGTCTTGTTCTTTCTAAGTCCATAGATGTTTTGAACATAGAGTCTAGACGACTAAAGTCCCTCAGACTGTTATTGTTTTTTTGCGTCCTCCCCGCACAGATCTCATCCAGCCTCTTGATCAATATAAGCCTCATCATCATAAACTGACCCTTCACTCCAAATCTTGTTACCTAAAAATTCCCATGCAGGGATAAGTACAGAGAGCTTAGTGGGAAACAATCCCAAGTCTAGTTCACTTGCAGTCGTCATATTTATAATTTCAAGCACATTTGAGTTCTAGATTTGCTCAGTATAACTAACAGGGAAGAGAAATAGCACACTGTAAGACTAAGCAAGTACAATTGTAAGAAACCATATACCAACCCAAAAGCTTAAGCTCATTGGTGGAAGGCCCAAACAGATATATATATATTATATTATATGAAGCCTTGCAAAGGCTTTACTTAAGCGATGTGGGATGTGGGGCTTTACTTTACCAACACTCTCCCTCACGTGCAGGCCCAACAAATCACAAGAACGACGGGATCGAAGCCCGCTGTTGATACCATGTAAGAAACTATAAACCAACCCAAAAGCTTAAGCTCATAGGTGGAGGGCCCAGACAGGTATATATGAAGCCTTGCCATAGACATTACATAGGTGATGTGAGATGTGGGGCTTTACTTACCAACACCATTGTCATACAGCAGGAGTTTATAAATCATCTAATAAAACCTCATGTAACAGAATAAACTCACGAAAGGTATACCACATGAGCTAACTCTCCACTAGTGTGGGGAACTTAATGGACAGAGCAGGATTGGTACCTCAGACATCCTTGTCGATTTAGACCTCCTAGGGCCAGGGCCATCAGAGCAGTACCCATAGATGACTATAGTCACACAAAATTGGTCATACAGAGAACCCACACAGAAGGTGTCCCAACTGCATTGTGTTTCAAGAACATCTCAGTGGTGCCCATTGTCTTAAGTACTATACTCTCAGTGTTCTTATAAATCTTTTACTATATCGAGATCATTGAGTAAAGGATATCGGTTTTTTTTTTCTTTGTAATTATATCTACCATCAATATTCATGGGCCATAATCCAGTACAACATCTAAAATAGAATATTCAGATATAGACTGACGTATTTACCCAATGTTTGTTACCACGAACGGGCCAGATAAGAGGTACAACTAGCATGCCCTCACATCACCTTATCAACACTTCAATCCCATATATTCATATCATCCGTATGAATAATATCCATATAGAACTCTACTAGTATATTACAGACTGATTCACAATATATTTTACGCATGAATTTCCAATAGAACCTACCAATTCCATACCAACCAACCGACTCATTATCACTATGCATCTCATTGTCTAGGGCCTGTTTGGCTAATTCAACACACCACGGGGGAATTTGTAAATATCTGAGATTTTGTATTAATAAAAGCTCAGGCAAACAGGGGATGTGCAGCAGATTTTGTCCCATGGATTACTGGGCCATACCTGTACCATTCGGGGGGTTCATGAGTGCTGTATCTAGGGGAAATGCTATCCTTCCGATCAGGTGGGCCATGTGGGCCCTATGGGCTGATTTGTCCAATGAGGCCTGGACGACGCAGAATTCTTGGAAAATGCAGATTTCCGTGTGTTGTTTTTTAAGTCTAACTTGTTGAGTCCGTCAATCCGGGTTTTCTGATGTAGCAGTTAAGAGTTTGGCATAGCTGATTTATGAGTATAACTTGATTTGAAGAGGATTTTGTGACTTTTTTTCATGCAAAAGTCGGCTGTCACGACGCAGACCATGTTCGACTGAGCATTCCCATCATTTTAAGGGTCCTTGTTGCCAACTTAGTTTTATAGTATGAATTTGCGCTTGCCGAAGCCTACTTGAAACAATTGGAGCATCCCAAGATGGCCTGCAAGGGTCCCGACACGTTTTGATTGAAAATTTGGGCCCAAACAGCCATGAATTATGCTTAATATTGAATTCAGGGGCTTTTTTTTTGGGATATGCAGAAGCGCAGGGGCTTGTTTGCAGACGCAGACCATGTTCGACTGAGCATTCCCATCATTTTAAGGGTCCTTGATGCCGGGTTAGTTTTAGAGGATGAATTTGCGCTTGCCGAAGCCTACTTGAAACAATTGGAGCATCCGAAGATGGCCTACAAGGGTCCCGGCACGGTTTGATTGAAAATTTGTGCCCAAACAGCCACAAATTATGCTTAATATTGAATTCAGGGGCTGTTTTTGGGATATACAGAAGCGCAGGGGCTTGTTTGCAAATCTGCAGAAAACTCAGAATTTAAAAGGGCCTCATGCGCAGCATTTTGGACTCAAGTTTGGAAGGTCAAATCGGATCGAACCTGAGAAAGGAAGGTACCAGCAGGGTCGTCCATGAGTGGGCCTTCAGATTATACAAGTGCTTTCGTCAAAGGGTAGGCCACGTGGGCAGATCTACAAGTGTGCAGTGACGACCTCAGTTCTGGATTTTCTCATACTTCTTTGCTATTTTTGTTTGTTTTGATTTAGGAAATTCTAGCTGGGCTTCTAATTGTGTTAGGATTCAATTTTAGCAAGTTTTCTAGGTTTTCATGGGAGTTTATGCATTATATATGCTAGGATATGGTCGGCAGTCAGGGAGATGCTACGGTAACAGTTTTTATAATATAATAAAAGCAGCGATTTGATTGTTTTTCGTCCTCTTTCTCGTGTCGTGTGGATGCTCGAAGATTGTGAAGGCTTTAAGGTGAGTTTGGTGATTTTTTCAGCATTGTTCCTTCACCATTAAGTTTCTAGATCTCTGTTTTCTCTACTGCATATTGGCGTAGTAGTTGAAATATTTCTGCTTTGGTTATCTGGGCCCAAGATAGTCCGGTTGCATCAAATCGAGACTCCATCAGTCCATCAAGCATTTATAGCTATCCCATGGAAACAAGAACTACACTAATTTGAGGCTTTGCGGTATGCAGGATAATGATTATAGTGGCTGACTGGGTATTGATCCACAGTTGGGCATTGTGCAATGTCCATTTAGGGGGGTCGACAGGAGCTAGTGTCTGGATTCTCTGTTATTACCTAATCAAACCCACTTTTTAATACCCGTAACTCATTTCTAATCAGGTAGGAGTAGTATCCCCAGAATATCACAGTGAATGCTCAAAAGAGGAGAGTTGAGGACATGAATAAAAAATCATGCATACAAGTTCAGTTAGATTATCTACTCATATCTATTTCGTGAATAAAACTAGAGTTTAACATATGCGTAGAATACAAAGAAAACTTGTGCATGTAAATGTAGATTTAGGTTTGATTCCCCACTTATGATTAGTCTTTGTGGCTCTTCTCAGTTGTGGAACGGTATATGACATGGGTTGGAGTTGGCTCCCAGCGCTCCCCTCTCCTTCCCTTGTCCCCTTATCTTTTCCCCAAACCTCTCTTCTTTTCTCTTTCCTTAAATAGGCTAGGGTTAGGGTTTTAGGGAAATAGACACACACATATAAGGAAGAGCTGCCAACTAGGGGTGTTCATGGGGCGGGCCAGGTAGGGCTAAGGCATATCCAGGCCCGGCCCAACTTTAGAAACAATGGCCCAGGCCCGACACATGCCGTAAAAGTCAGGCCCGAGCCCGCCCATTTAATCATTGGGCTGGGCCAAACCGGGCTTTTTATCACTTCTGTGTGCATTTCCAATTAAATTAAATTACATGCATTCCTTACATGGGCCAGGCTGGGTTTTGGGCTTTCCATCACTTAATCCAAGCCCGGCTCAAAGAGGGCTGGCCCTAGATCAGGATCGGGCTGGACCGGCCCATGAGCACCCCTACTGCCGGGGATGGGAATGATTTATCCACCTCCGAACTTGCTCACATCTTGGGACATGCGCAAGTACCCCCTTGGTATTTTTCATTTATGTGGGTCTTCCCACATTGGGCGCCATTAATACTTAGTCTAGTCCATTTTTTTATTGGTCCTTCATCACTTAGCTCAGTTTACCTTATCCATGCCAGTAACTCATCCCTATGACTTAGTTAGATTGTGAGCCTAATTTAATTAATAACCTAACATGTCACTAATAAATTAAGATAACTTTGAAACATTGTGGATCCTAAGGTTGGGCCTTTACAATGTTTGTCAAATTACCTGTTTTAGGACCTTACATTGTCCTTTTTTATATAAATGAAAACTCATGTAAATCTGTTCCTCTCTCAACTTTTTCTTGAGGTGTCTTAATTGGAAAATTATTTCTTGTAGTAGATCTACTTGTCATAAACCGTAAGTTGCTCTTTGGAATGTTTGATTCTTTTTATGGGCGTTGCTCTCAAAGCTTTCATCATATGGCTAGCAGGTTTGGTCGCTCGGTAGTTTGCTTGGTTTTGATTATTCCCTTTGTTCTTGTAAAAATGAGACTTAACTTATTTATTCTCTAGTCATTGGGCGTTTTTATTGTACATGAAGCTTTTTTTGAACAATTTGGGTAACCAATAAATTCCAATTTCGCTCATTAAAACCCATATTTCTTTCTTCTCCATAGCTAAGCTTGCCTTAAGGTTCATAATGGATATATTTTTTTCATTCACTGATTTGCTTCTAAATTAGAGTTTATTTCATTTTCATTCCAAACCTTCTCCTCTTTGAGCAAATGCATGACCTTTCTAGTTTTTTCTTCAATGCACCTTGCATGAATCGGGTTTCTAGTTATTGTTTGCCTGATCTTGACAAGCTTATTGATGCTTTTATTTTGTGAAGGGGTCGTTTGTTTGCGCTCATTTACATATCTAAATTATTCCTATTCTTTATGGTTATGCTTTGTCACGTTTGTACTTATGTACGCATGTGGTGCATACATGAGGTGTGAAAATGGTGTAAATGGCAAACATCAAAATTCACACCTGTAGAGGTTTGAAAGTGATTCACACCCCTCAACCAAAATGGCGCTAGTAAAGTTTGTTACAACGATGTTTTATTCACTTGTGGGGACCATCAAAGACCTTTTTTTAATTTATTCCTGTGGCCCCCATATTTGTAATCCAAACCATTCAATTTCTTTATAGAACTAATAAATCCCAAGTTCTTGAAGCTGATTATCTTAAATCTTCATAAATGATTATCTTAAATCTTCATATATTTTGAGTAATTTGTGAAAATGCCCAGCTTATATATCTGTTTTGAGGACTTTTGTGGGGCCCCAATTCATGATCCGAACCATTCAATATTCTTGTATTAATGGTAAACATGAAGATGTAAAGTTTCATGTCTTAATTCTTCATCAATTTGAGAAATTTGTGAAAAACATCCAATTTCATCTCTTAATTCTTCATCAAGTTTGAGAAATTTGTGAAAAAAATCCAAAAAAATCTAAAACTGTTGGATACACTTATTTACTCATGTGAAAATGATATTTTGACAAACATGGTGATGTGTTTCACATGAGTAAACCTTGCCTATATAACATTTCTATGTGCAAAGTTACATATGTAAAACCCTTATTCCTTTTTGACATGTGTAAAAGGCAAAGAACCCATACATAGAAATTGTCATAAGCTCATAGAAGCCCTTTGCTGATCTTATCTGTTATACATATAATATGGTATTTATTGTTTGTGGCTTATTGTATTTAAACCTGTTTTGCATTGACCTATCTTTTTAACTTGAATATGCTTCTTTCGATTATTGATTATTGTCACTAACAAGTTACTTTTACTCTATTTCTGTAGGTATATACTGTTCAAAGTGAATCCGTGTTGGCTGAGTTTATAGCTTTTTCAACGCCAAAAGTAAAGATTTATAGAAATATGGACATCCCTTACGATTTATTTTTGTGCTTGGTTGCTCATTTGGAGGGTTTAAAAAATAAGGTACAATCTTTTCCCCCCCTAAAGTTGCTTTCTTTGGTCATTGTTTGGTTGTAATGGGTTATTTTTTTTCCTGCCTCCATCCAATTGATAAAAAGATGTCTTAACTTGCTATACTTTAATTAGCTCAGATGGATTTTGGTGCAATAAAGTGGGAGCTATAACCAATTGTGCAAGTTGGGCTGGTACTGACCAAATTTAAGTGAAATCCCACCTGTCAAACCACCAGGGATCAGCCTGAAAACCTGCTGTCTATGTTAAATTTCTGCAATCTTAATGATTTGGACTTAAGTGAAAATAATAAAGTAATAGTAACTTGACTCCTTAATCATCAAAAAATTCAGCAAACGTCCGGGCAATGGGAACAGCCTGTACAAGTTATAATTGCTGCCAAGGGAAGCAACAACGTGCTATTGCTGCAATACTTTAAACCGCAATTTTGTAATAGCAGTTTTGCTATTCACATGTGGTGTTAAATCAGGATCAACTGGAATCTGACGACTCCTATGGATACCTTAAAGAGAATTCCCAAGGCTGCAATCTTATGCACCACGGTAGTGTCATGCATCACCCTGACGTGTCTGAATTTATGCCTGAAATTTCAGCTGAGGGGACAATGACCAGAGTCTTTGACGCAGGACAAACCTATGGTCCCCCATGGGTCGACCCCCCCAATGGGCCCAACCCATCCATCTCGACCAGTTCTTTCGGCCCAACCCACCTACAAGACTATTGTTATTTTATTTAGGGTGTTTATTTTATGTTTTATGTTATTTATGATGATATTTTAATCTTGGCTGTTGATGTGTTTAGATGGCCATGATAAGTTTTAGGTTTATCCCTCTTCTGTACAATGCATTGTAATTCCTCTTTCGCAATTTAGAGTAAGATTAAAATAAGTTTCGAGTGCTTCAGGGGTTTCCGCGTTTTGTCCTTCCTTGCCCGTGATGGGGAGTTTGGCGTGAGGTCAATTATCCAGGCGAAAGCCTGATCTACCCACTCCAACCTCCTGAAGCATAGATAGTACATCTGACTTAGATCCTTGCATAGATAGTAGAATCCCGGCCACTAAATGGCTTTATTCAACCAAAAGCAGCCAAAAACGAAAAGAAGAAAGCTCTCCACGATAATATTCATCAACTGTTTCGACTGGCTGGCTTGTTCCATTGGGCTCGATGAACCCTTACTAAGGTCCGGCTGATTTAATAAAAGACACAAAGCTTATTAGAGCCGGTGACTCTCTTCTAGACCCAACAAGGTCCTCATAATGGGTTCAATCCCTTGACAGTCCATTACAAGGGACTGTTTATATGAGCTAATTGATTTAGGCCCATTAAAAGAACTGTTTTGGGCTCCCAAACAGATCTGAACCATTCAACATGGGTTAGGATCCCATGTGATCTACCAAGTACCCTCCATGTATGCCAAGACACACCTCCTAACCCCTTCCCTTCTTTTCTCTCGGAGCATTTATACTTACCTAGGATAAAACATCACTTGAATGCCTTTTAGCTATTGCTTTGTGAGAAAGTCCGCAATCTATCCATCTGTGCTTGAATATGCCAACTTTATATCTATTTTTTTGCGGCCTCTTTGATGAAATGACAATTGACTTCCATATGATATAATGTATTATTATTATGTGCTATATTGAGTGGGGATGCGGTGTTGGAATGTAGAGTCACCGACAATTGGCTCACCATGCTTAAAGCCTAATTCTTTAACATCATCTTCGGCTACAACAACTCACAACCATGGTTAAAAAAACCGGACTCGGGACTCGAGGCCGAGTCCAAGTCGACTTGGCTGAGTCGGGTTCAGTACCATGTTAAGCCCAGAAAAATACTTAAAAAAGGGAAAAAGAAATACAGTCAACTAATAAGTGAAGAAGAAGAGAGGTGCTCTCTGTGGTTGAGAGAGAGAGAGAGAGAGAGAGAGAGAGAGAGAGAGAGAGAGAGAGAGAGAGAGAGAGAGAGAGAGATAGAGAGAGAGAGAGAGAGAGAGAGAGCATACCTGGCCACCCAGCAATGACAATTTTGTAGTAGGCAGCAACAAAGGCAGTAGGCCTGCAGGAATAGGCAATAGGCTGCACAGCAACAGCAGTGGGCAGCAGTAGGACAGGCAATGGGCAGTACAGCAACAGCAGTAGGCCAGGCAGTAGGTAGTACAGCAACAGCAGTAGGCAGCACTGTGCAACAGTAAGCAGCAGGAGATTGCATTGCAGAGAACAGACCCATGTATGCTTTTTTATTTTCAAATTTCAAGGGCTTTCTCTCTCTCTTCAGTGCTGGCCAGCTGTCTGGACTTTTGTGTTTTTTTTTCCTGTACTCCTCGCCGCCCCCCCCCCCCCCCCCCCCCCCCCCTTTTTTTTTCTGTCCTAGTTGACTTGTGTGACTTGGAACGAGTCGCATGGGACTCGGTGAGTCCCACACAAATGGGTTTGAGTCCAAAGGACTCGACTCGGGCCGATTTTTTAACCATGCTCACAACACCCATAACCCATAGCTTGAATTCAGTTTTGGAGCTTGATCTTTCAATGAACGGAGTTTCGAACTCTTCCTTATTAATAATTATCCACAACAATGTACAATATCATGTATTGGACCTCTTAACTATCTTAGATTGTTTTTAATCAACATCTTTATATGCTTCCATGTTCGAGTGTCCATGACATGTATGCGAAATGCCTTGTCCTCGAGCTCCTTTCAATTTCTTAAAATTTTGTGAACTGATGCCATACGCTCAGTACGCTGTGGATGCTTGAACTGACATTAGCACACTAACTACATATGGGATATCTGGTCATGCTATAGTCAAATAGATCGACATTCCTACTACTCTATGATATGCTGTTTGACCATGGAGCGACTCACCACTTTCAGAATACAAGCTATGAGCTATCGCTTTGCTAAAAAAGAGCATCAAGCAATTTAGTGCCCAATCTTCCTATTTATTCAAGTAGATTTTACGTATTTTTGCTTTGTGAAATTAGAGTTCTGTTCTTGGACCTCGCAACTGCAATCCCAATAAAGTACTTTAAAGGTCATCACCCAGTGCAGTCCCGCTAAAGCAGGGTCCTGGAAGGGTTCAGACTTGAGACTTGAGACTTGAGACAGACCTAACCTTTGGCAATTTCGCACAAAGTGGCTGCTCGCAGGTCTCAAACCTACGTTATAACGCATGGCACCCGAGACTTTTACCATTGCACCAAAGCAATGACCCTGATCCCTATAAAGTGCTTTAATTCTCCTAAATCCTTGACTCAAATTCCTTTCCCAGATCACGCCTTCAGTCCCTTAAGTTCTTTTTTTTTTTTATATATATATATTATTAAACATGATCTTGCCTACATGGATCTAACGGAGGACATGGCCCTAAACAGATTTGATTGGCGTCGTCAAATCCATATAGCCGACCCCACCTAGTGGGAAAAGGCTTGGTTTGGTTTGGTTTGGTTATATATATATATCATTCCCAGCGACCACACTGTCATCCACGTACAAAATTAGCGTTACAATTTTGTTTCTAGCTTTTTTTTCCTGCAAATATAGTATGACTTGCATGACATCTCTTGTACCCATATTGAACTACTGCCTGCATATATCTGTGGAAGCAAGCATGAGGAGATTGCTTCAGCCCATGTAAAGCCTTTTTTAGTCATAAACTTTTCCTTCTTTTTTCTTTGATTGTCATGCATCCAGGTGAGTCACACTAAAAAGGGCATTTTATTTTCTTACAAAAAATACTTGGGTGTTTTGTAGTCAAGTTCTTGGCATTGTCATCATCTAGGAAAAGATTGCACTGATGCTGTCTCCTTGGTTACCTTGCACATGACACATGCTTGAAATGAAATGATCTGTACCATATAGATGGTTGTTGACCATAAGAATTTCTTCTGGTTATCTTGGGCAAACCTCAACCGTGGATGGAAACCTTGCTTTAGGAAATGATCTTGAAGTGAAGCTAACGACATGTTTCCACTGCAAGATTCCTTGGTTTTGACAGGTTTTACTCAAGTTGCACCTTTCTATTGTAAAAGTTCATGTATATATATATTTGTGGAACTTCTAGTTAATTAAATTCTTGCAAATGTACCAGGTTTCTTTCTTTTTCATTTTTCCCACTTTATTTTATGTTTTTTGGTTCAAGTTAATTTTGACTGTGTGACGAAGTGTAATCCTTTATACCGTTGTTTTGTTTAGCATCTGCAAGCTCTGCAAGAATACAACTCAATGATCATGAAAAAGTGAGTGCAGAAAAGAAGATGTGAAGCTTTTTGCTACCTACATATTTTGTTTGACAGAACTAGTGTTTGGTTAGCTATGAAGGTTAAAATCTTTTTGGGATTCTTCTGTAGCTCTGTAGGCAGTGTTGTTAGAATGACTTGATTACTTCAAACATGTGTTTTGTCTTTTACAGGCGTCAGAGTCTTTGTCGTCTGTTGAGACTAGTAATTTTTTTCTGGGCGCAAATGAGCGAAGGGCTTGGTGATTGGACAGGGCTTGGTGAGAGGAAAGGGTTTAGTGAGAGGACAGTTAGAAATTTTAGTCAAGATGTATTTAAGGTCCTATCACAGTGCATACCATCAGGTACTATCTTTCTCTCTGACACAGTTCACTCTCATATAATAGCTGCAGGATTACATTTTGAACTTTGTATTTGAAATTGTCTTTTTATGGTTTCTGAATAATTAAATTAGACAAGCAACTGGTACCTGTGTTTAGTTTTATTTTTATGAAGGATGATTTGTTTTTTCTAGGTGTATTCTGATTGCTGATGCTGATTTGAGGTTTTTTTAACAATTGTGTTCAGAGTGGTGTATTGGCAATGATCCCAGAGCAGATATATAGCTGGATTTCTTACTGCAAAAGTGGATTGCCTCATCCAGTCGCTTATGGACTTAGGTGTCTACTGATGTTCTTAAATATTCTCTTGAATAATCCTTCTGCCTTCTGGTATTTTAAATGGTTGCACCTGTTTGCCTTGTAGTTCAATTTTTTTTTTTTTGCTGAATGCGGGATTACTGTTATGTTTGGAAGAAATGGAGTTTATTACATTTTGGTAATGGCTTATACATGATGGTATGTAAAATGTTGTTTTTTGGGTGGTTTTTTGGATGCAGCCAAAGAAAATCCAGTTGATTAGAAAACTGAAACCAACCCTAATCCCCAAACTTACAGCAGCAATATGCTGAACCCAAGGAAAGAAGCAGATTACTCACCAATTAGATAATTAATCTGCTGTATACTTCAATCGTAGGGAATTGCTTAATCCAAGGAGAAGTAAAGGATATACGAAAATCGTTCAGAATTCTTCTGAACTGTTTGATGTCTCCTTTCTTAGGGCTTAAATACACTATCACAACTCTAAATTCTAGGTTAATCGCAAGCATCCATTTAGAATAAGACTAAGTTCCTCATTATAAAAGTCCTAAAGTAATTAAAATGAGAAATAAAATAGCAAAGAACTGTTTAGAGTTCACTGGCTCTAACTGGCTTTTATACTATTTGGAACTGTGGGGCCTACTAGCCATTGGCTTGGCAAATTGAGCGTACCCAAATGTTGGGCGGGTCTGGGTGACCCCCTTGATGGTTTGGTTGCCAGTTTTTGGGCCCAATAATGGGCTCTTTCGAGTGACCAACTAAAGTGAGAGCAGACAGTTCATTTCTTGTCCTAGAGTTCCCTTCTTGTTCTCAAAATGCTCCATGAACTCTGTGTTAATCAAAACAATGCAATCTCTGTCTGGTTCGTCATCTTTTTTATATTTGGCAAAGTAAAATATACATTCTTTTTCTGTTTATAATCAGATTGCACTGCGGGACAAGACATTAAAATTCATTGTTGATATTTCTGATTTCTTTTATCTATTAGTTTCTATTTCAAATAATGCTATTCTTTCCATTCTCACCTAATAAACTTTAATCATACTTTAAGGTCGAACACTCACCAACAATTCATCAATTACTTGGATTCACAATGCTAAATAATTGAACTCATTATATATAGATCAGTAATGGAACCTATGATGCACAGATGCGGCATGGATACGGCAAGGACACGTCGTAGACACGGCAAGGGACACGGATTTTACACATAAAAAAGTGAAGTATCGGATACGATACGACACGATACGTTGCCCATTTTGAAGTCCGTGCATCATAGATGGAACTATAATAATTAGAAAACATGGCAAGTAGCACAAGAGAAAATCCCTAAATACAAGGGTATAAGAATTATACCCCATCAACCAAGTGAAAAGAACCCCAAGCATGACCACGCAAAAGCAAAAGATTACATAGATAAACTGATGTGGAATGGAATCGATGCGGGTTGGGGTCTTCACACCCGGAGTTTTTAGGCTGTGTGGCCATAGCTTTGTGCTAGTCCTTTCACAGAAGATATTGTAGAGAACAATTGCACTTGACTTTTTTTTTTTTTTCAATAATCAAAGTCTCAAGCCAAAAGGAGGCATTACATCATTATATAGGAAAGAAAATATCGTAGAACTAATCATGACCATCCAAACACATCGACGGTCAGGATTAAAACATCCAATAACGTAAAATATAAAACCATAAAATAAAATAAAACTCTAAATAAAATAAATAAGACTTGAATTAACTGGGTTGGGCCCAAATGGTTGGTCGGCCCAAAGATAATTGGTCTATCATGCGTCCGCTTTCTCCTTGTCTGGAGAGAACTCGACCTTGATTCTGCAGATGTCCTCTAGGATCGAAAATTCACCTTTGCATGGCTTGGAAGTTTTTATACAATCATTTCTTCCAATTCAAAGTAGGCCCAATATGTCACTTCTTTGATGTTTGTCTTTAGCTTGGATGTATGATTTAACCATTAGAGGCTTCAATTCTTGAATAGTTGAATTGTACTAGTGGATTGTAGTCTTTTAAGAACGATTGTCTTTCCCCGAAGATGAAATCAATGTGGGGAAACCTCAGTGACTTGTTCTTCGTTTTACTTTGCTGCTTGCACTTGTTGATTAATGCTGTCAGTCCTTCGTTTCTTGGTTTTTTCCGAAATAATCTTCCTTGGGAGCTGAGGTTGCTATAGAATTTTCTGGCTTTTGTTCTTGCTTCTTAGTGTCAACTTTGATATCCTTTGCCATGGGTTCAACAACGTGCTTTTGTTGTTTGTTGAGACTTCGCCACGACAAATTTAGCTGTTTCATAGGCGAGACCGTTCAATCTTGTACTCGACAGGGATGGATTCCCTACATGCTTCAAATGTCTTTGTATGATTAATAGTCTCCAAATATGTGCAGTCTTAAACCTTTGAGAGAGCGATTGAATCATGTGTCTCCTCTTCAGCTTCCATAAATATTGCAGCTTTGAGAAACCCTTTGGTATATTCATCAACGATCCATTCTTCGTCTCAAATTAAAGAATTGCTCAAAGTAGACTTTTCTTTGAAGTTTATTGTTGT